>JBBDGP010001134.1:1142500-1208377 GCA_037952835.1 Lithobates septentrionalis | reverse complement strand
GCGGTTTTCTCGAGTGTGGCTCGGGGTTAAATTTCAGCACCATTAGCGGCAACCCCGAGCCACACTCGGGATTGCATCTCAGGATCCTGGTGCGGTATACTTACCTTGTCCCCAGGATGTTGCGATGTCCCCCCGCCGCGTCCGCGGGCTCTGTCCTCCTCCCGAAGCCTCTCTGTGCCGGGCTTCGTTCCCTGCAAGCGTCACGACGCACAGGGGCGGAGCCTGGCGGGAAATGCAAAAAAGTGAAAATTCATAACACATACAGTACACTGTAATCTTACAGATTACAGTACTGTATGAAATCATTTCACATCCCTTTTGTCTCCAGTGCTTTGTCCAGTGCCCTGCATGCAGTTTTATATGATATATACTGTTCTTTCTGCCTGAAAACTGGAGATTGTCCATAGCAACCAAAAAGTGTCCCTTTACGTCAAAAGTGGTTTTAGACTAGCTAGAAAACAGCGATAGTAAATTAGAACAGTTGCAGAATTGAGCGATAGTGAATCATGGGGAAATTTATTTTATCATTATTATATTATTATTTTTTATAATTATTTATATTTATTTATTATGTTATAATTTATGATTTTGTGTTTCAAACTTCATCATAACCGAGATGTCTACTAGACTCTTGGTGGACAGATTTAAGTGTGTTATTGCTAAGAATTACAGGCCTACAATATAAAACGCCAAATTTCTATGCAAAATAATTGTACCGCTTTGAGACACAAAAATCTGAAATAATCATACCGCCGGGGAGGTTAATGGGGCGCAACTTGTCATGGGACTTTGAACTCTCAATTCACATGACAAGTCGCGGCAGTGTGAACCTGGACTTCCACGCTGAGATGAATGCTGTCGGCTCCAATCATCTACTCCCCTTTTCGTGCTGCAACAAATATAACAGCGCTATAATCAGTGAGATCGCTGACATTGCTTCTCTTCTGCACTGCACAGTAATCAATGACTAAACCCACTTTAGCAAAGGCGTTTTTCACAAACTCCTCATTACATTTAAAACTATGAATCCGTTCCTCCCCAACAACCCCAAAAGTTGCATCCAATATACCAATAAGTAACAGATGCCCTCCAGGTTTTAGCAGCTTTAAGATCTTTTCCAGGTTCCTCATGTATTCATCTTCATTTTTACTGATAATTTCCAGTAACCATACACTGACAATGCAGTCAGCAAGTGGTAATAGCACTGGGGAAGTTATGTTTTTCTCTTCAAAATCACATTTTAAAATATGCTTCACTGATGACCTTAGGCGTATTTCTGGCTCCTGAAGTTGATCTCTAAAAAAAAGCAAAAAAAAACATAATATGGACATTACAGGAAAGTTTCCAATATAAGTACGAATTTACTTCTGAAGCTTGATTCGAACTTGAATTGCACTGAAGTCAATAGGAAGTAATATTTAATGTTTAACTTAGGTGTCAGGAGTTTGTGATAGTGAACCCTTGTAGATTGCCAAATCAGGGTTCCCCAGGGTGTGGAGTCTAAGCCCCAGCCTGCTTCTTCACCGGAGCCCCTGATGATGGGTATGGACTTGTAACAAGCTGGAACTACGTTGCGGCCCCCAGGTATGCCCAGCTGAGGATGCGGAGACCAAACATGTGTGCAGAGTACAAGCTGCAGGAGACTAAAGATAATACAGGAGACAAGCCAAGGTCAGGGCATGCAGCGAACAAGCATAGACAAGCAAATAGGAGCTCAGAGAACTGTGAAGTTTCTCAGGCAAGGAGCGCTTCACTGAGCATATGTGTGTATATAGGGAAGCAAACAAGGGGGTGACCCAGGAAGTAATAGAAGGGAAAAGGATATAAACCCACAGAGGAGTATGCAACACCCAAATTTGAACAGAGAAGCCAAACACTACGTGTGAAATAAAGTCACATATCTAGCAGAACTCTGCAGCAAGGAGGTAAGAATTTCACAAACATAAATCTGCAGGTTAGACCGTGACAGTACCACACCCCCCCCTCCTCTTTTGAGTCCTCTCCATCTGTTTAGGACCAGGCTTGAGAGGAAACTTCTGATGAATGGGTTTCACCAAATAGGGGGCAAAATTATCTGTAAAAGAAGTGCAACATCCTCCCTCAGGACCAGTGACATGAGTAAATTTCACAGACGGTACTCTGAGACGGATATCCTTAGCAGAGAGCCAGAAGTTGTCGCCAAGTAGAGATTTTTGACTCACAACGTGCATACGATCTGTAGCTACTTTGTATTTGGAAGCTGTCAGAAGTGAGTTCTTGAAAACATCAAGGAGCAAGAATGGGAAAAGATACGTCAGGTGCTTGGGCGTGAGCAGACACTGGTAACCAAGATGAAGGGTCTGGTGAGGTGGCTGGGAGGGAGGACACAGGAGTGGGAGTAGGGGCTGTTAGCAAAGGTAAGGGAATAGGAGTTGAGACTTTAGTTTGTACAGTGGGCATAACAGGCTGTGATGAACAGGAACCTGAGGTAGGCACTGAAGCTACCAATGTGGGAACCATGGCAGGGTCCACAGCAGCTGAAGGGAGTAAGGGCGCTGGGGTCTCAGCAGACAGGGTACACAAAGCTGGGACCTCAGGTGGTACAGAGGTTGCAGATGTTGGGGCCTCTACCTATCGGAATGGTGACAGAGTTGGAGCCTTGAGCTGTACAGTAAGTAAAGGGACTGATGGTTTAGGCAGCAGAGAGGGTAAGAAACTAGAGGTAGACAGCACTGGAAGGGGGCCTGCAGTAGGAGTAGTCAGGGGAGCAGCTTTTTTACAAAAGACATTTGGGAAGGTCTGATAATGTTGGGGGAGCATTGGAGAGGTGGTGACATTAGCCACAGATACAGAGAGAGGTGGAAACACTCTAGGGAGCCAAGTCTGATGGCATTGGGTGCCCCATGAGAACACCTGACCAAAGTTCCAATCTAAATATGGCAAATGTTTTTTCAACCATGGCAGTCCAAGAATGATGAGATTAGAACACTTAGGAAAGATCAGGAAGGAGATTTCCTCACGATGAAGAACACCAATATGCATAGTTATTGGGCAGTTTGGAATTGTAGGGGTTCTAAGGCCAAGGTAGAGCCATAAACTGCAGGTACAGAGAGGCTTTGCCAAGGGAATGATAGGAAAGCCCAATTCAACAGCCAAGGACTGCTCCATGAAGTTCCCAGCTGCCCCAGAGTCCACATATACAGCTACTTGATATGAGTTCAGGGCCCAATAAATGGTGACAGGTAAGACAAACCGAAGGAAATTAATGAAATTCAGATTCTGGTCTAGATCACTTCCCTCCGAGGGACCTAGACCTGAGAGTTTACCGGGGGGACAGGACAATATGTGACCGTCAGCTCTGCAGAAAAGACACAGGCAGAGTTTGAGGTGTTGCGATTGCTCTTGTGGCATGAGGTGTGTCTTACCGAATTGCATGGGTTCTTCAGATTCCAGCATTGTTGTAAAGGTGCATTGTTCAGGAGCTTCCTTGAAAACAGGTGCTAATTGATCCACTGGGGGGAGACGTAGACAAGCCCTTTCCAGACTTCGCTCCTGCAGACATCGATTTGGATGCTAAGGGCGATCAAGTCATCCAAGGTGGAGGGTATGGTTCTGCCAGCAAGTTCATCCTTAATACAATATACTAAACCCTGCCAAAAGGTTGCAGTAAGGGCATCATTATTCCATGCTAGTTCCAAGGCCAAGGTGTGAAACTGAACTGCGTACTGACCAAAAGTCATGCGTCCTTGAGGAAGCCGAAGAAGTGCTCCAGCAACAGATGAGGTCCTGTCAGGCACATGAAAGGTCTTACATAAAGCTTGCTGGAAGGCAGGAACACAGGAAATCGTAGGGTCTTGATTAGGGATGAGCCGAACACCCCCTGGTTCGGTTTGCGGCAGAACATGCGAACAGACCAAAAATTTGTGCGAACATGCAAACCCCGTTAAAATCTATAGGACTCGAACGTTCAAAATCAAAAGTGCTAATTTTAAAGGCTAATTTGCGTGGTATTGTCCTAAAAAAGGGTTTGGGGACCCGGGTCCTGCCCCAGGGGACATATATCAATGCAAAAAAAACTTTTAAAAACGGACGTTTTTTTCGGGAGCAGTGATTTTATTGATGCTTAAAGTAAAAAAAAAAAAAAAAAAAGTGAAATATTCCTTTAAATATAGTACCTGGGGGGTGTCTATAGTATGCCTGTAAAGTGGCGTGTGTTTCCCATGCTTAGAACAGTCCCTGCACAAAATGCCATTTTTAAAGGAAATAAAGTCATTTAAAACTGCTTGCGGCTTTAATGTAATGTTGGGTCCTGGCAATATGGATGAAAATCAGTGAGACAAATGGCATGGGTACCCCCCAGTTCATTACCAGGCCCTTTGGGTCTTGTATGGATATCAAGGGGAACCCCGCACCCAAATAAAAAAAGGAAACAGCAGTATACAGGCTCTGTACTCTGAACAGCAGTACACAGGCAGTGCAAACAAGACAGGGACTGTAGGTTTGTTGTTAAGTAGAATCTGTTTGTAATTTTGAACTGGTACATTTTTAACGTGTTTAGCTCCAGCCAAAAAATCTATTTTAAGCTTTTTGGAAAACATAGGGAGGGTTATCACCCCTGTGACATTTGTTTTGCTGTCTGTGCTCCTCTTCAGAAGATTTCACTTCACTTTTTGTCCCAATGACAAATGTTTTTTGAAAATGTGGGGTTTTTTGTGAAACAAGGATTGGTGATAAAGCATCAGTGGAAAAGAGAAATGTTTTTCCCATATTAACTCTTACAGGAGAGAATTTCCCTTCCTAGGGGTAGATTTCATCTCACTTCCTGTTGTCTCCTTCCGTTTGCAAGTAGGAGTCATTTGTAAGTTGGATGTTTGAAAGTAGGGGCCTGCCCTATATACTCAGCAGAAATTTGGGCCTTAGGTGTTGTTGTGGCCAAAACATTGTAAGCCCTCACAAGGCCCTGCAGTAAAATATTAGATCAAGAATTGTAATTACATGCCCCTGTTGAATAGGGGCTGAAAAATTGGGCCTTAGGCACTGGTGCTGGGGCCACAACACTTCGACCCCTCACAGATACTCTATTTGGAACGCAGGAACGAGCCCTGCTGCAAAGTATTGCATCAAAAATTGTAATTACATGCCCCTGTTAAACAGGGGCTGAAAAATTAGGCCTTAGGCACTGGTGCTGGTGCCATAACACTGCAACCCCTCACAGATACTCTAGTTGGAACGCAGGAACGAGCCCTGCTGCAAAGTATTGCATCAAAAACTGTAATTACACGCCCCTGTTAAGCAGGGGCTGAAAAATTGGGAGTTAGGCACTGGTGCTGGTGCCACAACACTGCAACCCCTCACAGATACTCTAGTTGGAAAGCATAAACAAGCCCTGCTGCAAAGTATTGCATCAAAAATTGTAATTACACACCCCTGTTAAACAGGGGCTGAAAAATTAGGCCTTAGTTCACTGGTGCCACAACACTGCAACCACTCACAGATACTCTAGTTGGAACGCAGGAACGAGCCCTGCTGCAAAGTATTGCATCAAAAATTGTAATTACACGCCCCTGTTAAACAGGGGCTGAAAAATTGGGCCTTAGGCACTGGTAGCGGCGCCCAGAACCAAAAATGTTCTTACAAGCTATCAGCGTGATCATTGAGGAGGAAGAGGATAATTACTCAGGATAGTCACTCAGCATCAGCATAGGCAGTCTTTGAAGGGATCTGAGATTTAAAAAAAAAATATTCGGTTACATCAGCATCAGGTGCTTGGTAGCTGGTGGTGATCCAAGACTGATTCATTTTTATGAAGGTCAGTCGATCGACCGAGTCGGTGAACAGAAGCACCCTGTGATCGGTTACAAAGCCTCCAGCAGCACTGAATGTGCGTTCCAAAAGAACGCTGGATGCAGGACAGGCCAGTAGCTCAATTGAATACTGTGCAAGCTCTGGCCAGTGATCCATCCTCAAGACCCAGTAACCCAGAGAATTTTCGGTGGGAAAGGTGTCCAAGTCAGATCTTGCCCCTAGATATTCCTGCACCATGTAAAACAGACGCTGGCGATGGTTGCTGGAACCGATCATACCTTGGGGCTGCGGACTAAAAAATTGTCTGAACGCATCGGTCAGGCGGCCACCTTCTCCACCGCTCCTTCTTTGACTGACCGAAGCCTCAGCAACACGTTGTTCAGAAACAGGAGTTTGTAACCTCCCAGTCTCTGGGAACGTGTTGCACAGAACTTTCTGCAAGACCTCCGAAGATGTTTCATCCTCTGCTCCCTCTGCGACGGCAAGATAAGGTCCGCAACCTTACCCTTGTAACGCGGATCAAGGAGGGTTGCCAGCCAGTATTGGTCCTTCTCCTTGATACCACGAATACGAGGATCCTTCCGCAGGCTTTGCAGAATCAGGAAGGCCATGCAGCGTAGGTTTGCTGAGGCATTCGGTCCAGAGTCCTCTGGGTCACTAAGAAAGACATGGTCCGCAGCCACCTCCTCCCAGCCACATACAAGTCCATGTGTTTCTTGGGACTGATCCCTTAAAGACTGCTGCTGATGCTGAGTGCCAGGCTCCACCTCCATACTGACACAATCCTCCTCCTCATCCTCTTCCTGTGTGATCCATGGGCACGCAGGAACACTGTCTGGATAAAGGGGGCCTTGAGAGCTAAGGAAGTCCTCCTCTTCCTGCCTCTGTTCTGCCTCAAGTGCCCTGTCCATTATTCCATGCAGCGTGTGCTCCAACAGGTGGACAAGGGGGACAGTGTCACTGATGCATGCACTGTCACTGCTCACCATCCTCGTGGCCTCCTCAAATGGTGACAGGACAGTGCATGCATCCCTGATCATGGCCCCCTGGCGTGGGGAAAAAAAAACAAGCTCCCCTGACCCTGTCCTGGTGCCATAGTCGCACAGGTACTCATTGATGGCCCCCTGCTGAGTGTGCAGCCGCTGCAGCATGGCCAACGTTGAGTTCCACCTGGTGGGCATGTCACAGATTAGGTGGTTCTTGGGCAGGTTAAACTCCTTTTGGAGGTCTGCCAGCCGAGCACTGACATTATATGACCGGCGAAAATGCACACAGACTTTCCTGGCCTGCCTCAGGACATCCTGTAAGCCTGGGTACCTGCCCAAGAACTGCTGCACCACCAAGTTAAGGACTTGAGCCAAACAGGGCACATGGGTCATTTGTCCCTGTCGGAGGGCAGAGAGGAGGTTGGTGCCATTGTCGCAAACCACCATTCCTGCCTTCAGTTGGCGTGGCATAAACAACCTCTGAACCTGCCCCTGCAGAGTTGACAGAACCTCTGCCCCAGTGTGGCTCCTGTCCTCCAAGCACACCAGCTCAAGCTCCGCATGGCATCTTTTGGCCTGCATACTTGCGTAGCCCCTTGAATGGCTACGGAGCACCACTGGTTTCGAGGACAAAGCACAGGAAGAGGCCATGGAGGAAGAAGAAGAGGAGGGGGTGGAGGAGAGAGGTGTGTCACAATCATTAGTAGTGGTATTTTGGAGGCGTGGTGGCGGAACAACCTCCAACACTACTGCACCTTGTCCTGCATCCTTCCCAGCTGCCAGCAGAGTCACCCAATGCGTGGTGAAACTCAGGTAACGTCCCTGTCCATGCCTGCTGGACCATCAGTCAGCGGTAATATGCACCTTACCGCTGACCGCCCTGTCCAGCGAGGCATGGACATTGCCTTCCACATGCCGGTAGAGAGCCGGAATCGGAAGGGGGCAGAGTCTACCAACTGAAAAGGCAGCAGTTGAAGTGCTAGCGATTTTGCCAAGCTAGCATTCAACCGCTGGGTATGTGGATGGCTGGGAGCGAACTTCTTTTGGCGGTGCAGCAGCTGGGGCAGGGAAATTTGCCTGACGTCGGTGTACCGAAAGCAGATTGCCCACAAGTACATGGTTGTGACACACCTAATTCTACACCTTCATTCCTCTCAGTGCAGGTCTCAGAGAGGACTGAAGGTATAGTGGGGTTGGAGATCTCAGCTGATGAGGAGCAAGGAGAGGTCCTCTTTGTTCTTTGGTGTGGGTCTTTTAGATATGCATGCCAATGAACTGCATGGCAGGTCAACATATGTCGGGTCAAGCATGTGGTGCCCAAGCAGGAGATGTTTTGGCCATGCGAGATACGCTTGAGACATATGTTGCAAATAGCAGCGGTGCGATCTGATGCACTCGTCTCAAAAAAGGCCCACACCAAAGAACTTTTGGAATAACGTGCAGAGACAGCAGCGCCCTGCACATGGGGAGCTTTGGGGTGTGATGCAGTCAGTGTGCTGCCCTTAGGCTGGCCCCTGGAGGGCATCCTGCCTCGTTGGTGATGTGCCTCCTCCTCCTCTCTTCTATCAGGCACCCATGTTGAGTCAGTGACCTCATCATCCCCTCCCTCCTCATCACTGGAGCAAACCTGGCAGTATGATGCAGCAGGGGGAGCATGGCTGCCAGATTGCTGTCCTTCTTGGGCACCCCCTCTGTCCGTGCTCACGTTACTGCCTTCATCTAGCTCAGTATCATCATCAGAGCCTTCTAAACACTGGGCATACTCCTGGAGCATGTACCCAACACTGTGGTCAAACAGTTCGAGGGACTCCTCAGGAGGACATGGTGGGGCTAGGGAAGGAGTCACTGATGCCATTGAGCCAAGGGAAGAGGTCGCGTTGGCAGCTGCTTTGCCAGACAAAGTACCCTGAGCATGGGTGAGAGAGGATGAGGAGGATGAGGACGGCTTGGTTATCCCCTCGACCAAGTCTTCTGCATGTTGCGTCTCAACATGGCCAGCTGCCGAAAAAAAGGCCAAGCGTGTCCCGCAGCCATGTGCTGGTGAGGATGCACCGTCTCCACGACCAGCATTGTTGCCTCTAGACACAGAGCCTGCTTGCCCTCTTTTATTGGCTTGTGACTGTCTGCCTCTCCTTGTTGGCCTTCCAGACATACAAATGGCCTGTAGCTGTACTAATCTGGGATATATATATATATATATATATATATATATATATATATATATATATAAAATATATATATATATACTGATACTGCAGCTATCAAAATCAACTGCCTGCCTGTAGTATGAGAACACCACCAACCTTCTACAGGTAGCTTTAGGTGAACACTGTACAGAGCTCGCAAAAAACGAACTTGTAGCTTATTTAGCTGCCTGCGGTAGTGATAGGATCAGGAAAACACCACCAACCTTCTACAGGTAGCTTTAGCTGAACACTGTGCAGAGCTCAAAAAAAAATAACTTGTAGCTTATTTAGCTGCCTGCGGTAGTGATAGGATCAGGAATACACCACCAACCTTCGACAGGTAGCTTTAGGTGAACACTGTACAGAGCTTGCAAAAAACGAACTTGTAGCTTATTTAGCTGCCTGCGGTAGTGATAGGATCAGGAAAACACCACCAACCTTCTACAGGTAGCTTTAGCTGAACACTGTGCAGAGCTCAAAAAAAAATAACTTGTAGCTTATTTAGCTGCCTGCGGTAGTGATAGGATCAGGAATACACCACCAACCTTCGACAGGTAGCTTTAGGTGAACACTGTGCAGAGCTTGCAAAAAACGAACTTGTAGCTTATTTAGCTGCCTGCGGTAGTGATAGGATCAGGAAAACACCACCAACCTTCTACAGGTAGCTTTAGCTGAACACTGTACAGAGCTCTCAAAAAACGAACTTGTAGCTTATTTAGCTGCCTGCGGTAGTGATAGGATCAGGAAAACACCACCAACCTTCTACAGGTAGCTTTAGCTGAACACTGTGCAGAGCTCAAAAAAAAATAACTTGTAGCTTATTTAGCTGCCTGCGGTAGTGATAGGATCAGGAATACACCACTAACCTTCGACAGGTAGCTTTAGGTGAACACTGTGCAGAGCTTGCAAAAAACAAACTTGTAGCTTATTTAGCTGCCTGCGGTAGTGATAGGATCAGGAAAACACCACCAACCTTCTACAGGTAGCTTTAGCTGAACACTGTGCAGAGCTCGCACTACACTAACTTGTAGTTTTAGCTGAACACTGTGCAGCGTTCGCAAAAAACGAACTTGTAGCTTATTTAGCTGCCTGCGGTAGTGATAGGATCAGGAAAACACCACCAACCTTCTACAGGTAGCTTTAGGTGAACACTGTGCAGGAGTATGCAAAAAAATAACTTGTAGCTTATTTAGCTGCCTGCGGTAGTGATAGGATCAGGAAAACACCACCAACCTTCGACAGGTAGCTTTAGGTGAACACTGTGCAGAGCTCGCAAAAAACTAACTTGTAGCTTATTTAGCTGCCTGCGGTAGTGATAGGATCAGGAAAACACCACCAACCTTCTACAGGTAGCTTTAGCTGAACACTGTGCAGAGCTTGCACTACACTAACTTGTAGTTTTAGATGAACACTGTGCAGAGCTCGCAAAAATTGAACTTGTAGCTTATTTAGCTGCCTGCGGTAGTGATAGGATCAGGAAAACACCACCAACCTTCTACAGGTAGCTTTAGGTGAACACTGTGCAGAGCTCGCAAAAAAATAACTTGTAGCTTAATTAGCTGCCTGCAGTAGTGATAGGATCAGGAAAACACCACCAACCTTCTACAGGTAGCTTTAGCTGAACACTGTGCAGAGCTCACAAAAAAATAACTTGTAGCTTATTTAGCTGCCTGCGGTAGTGATAGGATCAGGAATACACCACCAACCTTCGACAGGTAGCTTTAGGTGAACACTGTGCAGAGCTTGCAAAAAATGAACTTGTAGCTTATTTAGCTGCCTGCGGTAGTGATAGGATCAGGAAAACACCACCAACCTTCTACAGGTAGCTTTAGGTGAATACTGTGCAGAGCTCGCAAAAAAATAACTTGTAGCGTATTTAGCTGCCTGCGGTAGTGATAGGATCAGGAAAACACCACCAACCTTCGACAGGTAGCTTTAGGTGAACACTGTGCAGAGCTTGCAAAAAACTAACTTGTAGCTTATTTAGCTGCCTGCGGTAGTGATAGGATCAGGAAAACACCACCAACATTCTACAGGTAGCTTTAGCTGAAAACTGTGCAGAGCTCGCAAAAAACGAACTTGTAGTTTTAGCTGAACACTGTGAGAAGGACGCACTACACTAACTTGTAGCTTTAGCTGAACACTGTGCAGAGGTCGCACTACACTAACTTTTAGTTTTAGCTGAACACTGTTCAGAGGGCGCACTATATTAACTTGTAGCTTTAGCTGAACACTGTGCAGAGGTCGCACTACACTAACTTGTAGTTTTAGCTGAACACTGTGAGGAGGACGCACTACACAAACTTGTAGCTTTAGCTGAACACTGTGAGGAGGACACACTACCCTAACTTGTAGCTTTAGCTGAACACTGTGCAGAGGTCACACTAAACTAACTTGTAGCTTTAGCTGAACACTGTGAGGAGGATGCACTACACTAACTTGTAGCTTTAGCTGAACACTGTGCAGAGGTCGCACTACACTAACTTGTAGTTTTAGCTGAACACTGTGAGGAGGACGCACTACACTAACTTGTAGCTTTAGCTGAACACTGTGCAGAGGTCGCACTACTCTAACTTGTTGTTTTAGCTGAACACTGTTCAGAGGACGCACTACACTAACTTGTAGCTTTAGCTGAACACTGTGCAGAGGTCGCACTACACTAACTTGTAGTTTTAGCTGAACACTGTGAGGAGGACGCACTACACTAACTTGTAGCTTTAGCTGAACACTGTGCAGAGGTCGCACTACACTAACTTGTAGTTTTAGCTGAACACTGTTCAGAGGACACACTACACTAACTTGTAGCTTTAGCTGAACACTGTGAGGAGGACGCACTACACTAACTTGTAGCTTTAGCTGAACACTGTGCAGAGGTCGCACTACACTAACTTGTAGCTTTAGCTGAACACTGTGAGGAGGACGCACTACACTAACTTGTAGCTTTAGCTGAACACTGTGCAGAGGTCGCACTACACTAACTTGTAGTTTTAGCTGAACACTGTGAGGAGGACGCACTACACTAACTTGTAGCTTTAGCTGAACACTGTGCAGAGGTCGCACTACACTAACTTGTAGTTTTAGCTGAACACTGTGAGGAGGACGCACTACACTAACTTGTAGCTTTAGCTGAACACTGTGCAGAGGTCGCACTACACTAACTTGTAGTTTTAGCTGAACACTGTTCAAAGGACGCACTACACTAACTTGTAGCTTTAGCTGAACACTGTGAGGAGGACGCACTACACTAACTTTTAGTTTTAGCTGAACACTGTTCAGAGGGCGCACTATATTAACTTGTAGCTTTAGCTGAACACTGTGCAGAGGTCGCACTACACTAACTTGTAGTTTTAGCTGAACACTGTGAGGAGGACGCACTACACAAACTTGTAGCTTTAGCTGAACACTGTGAGGAGGACACACTACCCTAACTTGTAGCTTTAGCTGAACACTGTGCAGAGGTCACACTAAACTAACTTGTAGCTTTAGCTGAACACTGTGAGGAGGATGCACTACACTAACTTGTAGCTTTAGCTGAACACTGTGCAGAGGTCGCACTACACTAACTTGTAGTTTTAGCTGAACACTGTGAGGAGGACGCACTACACTAACTTGTAGCTTTAGCTGAACACTGTGCAGAGGTCGCACTACTCTAACTTGTTGTTTTAGCTGAACACTGTTCAGAGGACGCACTACACTAACTTGTAGCTTTAGCTGAACACTGTGCAGAGGTCGCACTACACTAACTTGTAGTTTTAGCTGAACACTGTGAGGAGGACGCACTACACTAACTTGTAGCTTTAGCTGAACACTGTGCAGAGGTCGCACTACACTAACTTGTAGTTTTAGCTGAACACTGTGAGGAGGACGCACTACACTAACTTGTAGCTTTAGCTGAACACTGTGCAGAGGTCGCACTACACTAACTTGTAGTTTTAGCTGAACACTGTTCAGAGGACACACTACACTAACTTGTAGCTTTAGCTGAACACTGTGAGGAGGACGCACTACACTAACTTGTAGCTTTAGCTGAACACTGTGCAGAGGTCGCACTACACTAACTTGTAGCTTTAGCTGAACACTGTGAGGAGGACGCACTACACTAACTTGTAGTTTTAGCTGAACACTGTTCAGAGGACGCACTACACTAACTTGTAGCTTTAGCTGAACACTGTGAGGAGGACGCACTACACTAACTTTTAGTTTTAGCTGAACACTGTTCAGAGGGCGCACTATATTAACTTGTAGCTTTAGCTGAACACTGTGCAGAGGTCGCACTACACTAACTTGTAGTTTTAGCTGAACACTGTGAGGAGGACGCACTACACAAACTTGTAGCTTTAGCTGAACACTGTGAGGAGGACACACTACCCTAACTTGTAGCTTTAGCTGAACACTGTGCAGAGGTCACACTAAACTAACTTGTAGCTTTAGCTGAACACTGTGAGGAGGATGCACTACACTAACTTGTAGCTTTAGCTGAACACTGTGCAGAGGTCGCACTACACTAACTTGTAGTTTTAGCTGAACACTGTGAGGAGGACGCACTACACTAACTTGTAGCTTTAGCTGAACACTGTGCAGAGGTCGCACTACTCTAACTTGTTGTTTTAGCTGAACACTGTTCAGAGGACGCACTACACTAACTTGTAGCTTTAGCTGAACACTGTGCAGAGGTCGCACTACACTAACTTGTAGTTTTAGCTGAACACCGTGAGGAGGACGCACTACACTAACTTGTAGCTTTAGCTGAACACTGTGCAGAGGTCGCACTACACTAACTTGTAGTTTTAGCTGAACACTGTGAGGAGGACGCACTACACTAACTTGTAGCTTTAGCTGAACACTGTGCAGAGGTCGCACTACACTAACTTGTAGTTTTAGCTGAACACTGTTCAGAGGACACACTACACTAACTTGTAGCTTTAGCTGAACACTGTGAGGAGGACGCACTACACTAACTTGTAGCTTTAGCTGAACACTGTGCAGAGGTCGCACTACACTAACTTGTAGCTTTAGCTGAACACTGTGAGGAGGACGCACTACACTAACTTGTAGCTTTAGCTGAACACTGTGCAGAGGTCGCACTACACTAACTTGTAGTTTTAGCTGAACACTGTGAGGAGGACGCACTACACTAACTTGTAGCTTTAGCTGAACACTGTGCAGAGGTCGCACTACTCTAACTTGTTGTTTTAGCTTAACACTGTTCAGAGGACGCACTACACTAACTTGTAGCTTTAGCTGAACACTGTGCAGAGGTCGCACTACACTAACTTGTAGTTTTAGCTGAACACTGTGAGGAGGACGCACTACACTAACTTGTAGCTTTAGCTGAACACTGTGCAGAGGTCGCACTACACTAACTTGTAGTTTTAGCTGAACACTGTGAGGAGGACGCACTACACTAACTTGTAGCTTTAGCTGAACACTGTGCAGAGGTCGCACTACACTAACTTGTAGTTTTAGCTGAACACTGTTCAGAGGACGCACTACACTAACTTGTAGCTTTAGCTGAACACTGTGAGGAGGACGCACTACACTAACTTGTAGCTTTAGCTGAACACTGTGCAGAGGTCGCACTACACTAACTTGTAGCTTTAGCTGAACACTGTGCAGAGGTCGCACTACTCTAACTTGTTGTTTTAGCTGAACACTGTTCAGAGGACGCACTACACTAACTTGTAGCTTTAGCTGAACACTGTGCAGAGGTCGCACTACACTAACTTGTAGTTTTAGCTGAACACTGTGAGGAGGACGCACTACACTAACTTGTAGCTTTAGCTGAACACTGTGCAGAGGTCGCACTACACTAACTTGTAGTTTTAGCTGAACACTGTGAGGAGGACGCACTACACTAACTTGTAGCTTTAGCTGAACACTGTGCAGAGGTCGCACTACACTAACTTGTAGTTTTAGCTGAACACTGTTCAGAGGACGCACTACACTAACTTGTAGCTTTAGCTGAACACTGTGAGGAGGACGCACTACACTAACTTGTAGCTTTAGCTGAACACTGTGCAGAGGTCGCACTACACTAACTTGTAGCTTTAGCTGAACACTGTGAGGAGGACGCACTACACTAACTTGTAGCTTTAGCTGAACACTGTGCAGAGGTCGCACTACACTAACTTGTAGTTTTAGCTGAACACTGTGAGGAGGACGCACTACACTAACTTGTAGCTTTAGCTGAACACTGTGCAGAGGTCGCACTACACTAACTTGTAGTTTTAGCTGAACACTATGAGGAGGATGCACTACACTAAATTGTAGCTTTAGCTGAACACTGTGCAGAGGTCACACTACACTAACTTGTAGTTTTAGCTGAACACTGTGAGGAGGACGCACTACACTAACTTGTAGCTTTAGCTGAACACTGTGCAGAGGTCGCACTACACTAACTTGTAGTTTTAGCTGAACACTGTGAGGAGGATGCACTACCCTAACTTGTAGCTTTAGCTGAACACTGTGCAGAGGTCACACTAAACTAACTTGTAGCTTTAGCTGAACACTGTGAGGAGGACGCACTACACTAACTTGTAGTTTTAGCTGAACACTGTGCAGAGGTCACACTAAACTAACTTGTAACTTTAACTGAACACTGTGAGGAGGACGCACTACACTAACTGTAAATAGTCTGGCTGCCTGACTGTGGTACTAATAGGATCAAAAGAACACCAGCAATTTTCTTCAGGTAGCTGTAAATACTGTAACAAGACAAGCCAGCCTGTCAGTAGGAAGATAACAGGAACGGATCTAGCTAAACTGAATACAGTGTATATATATATATATATATATACACAATACCTGGGATGCATATATATACACAATACACTGTAAGTGCAGCTAATGCAGCTGTCCTGCCTAATCTAGCTAACTCATATGAAATTACACTGTCTCTCTCTCTCTCTAAGCACGCCGGAACACACTACACAGGGCCGCCATGCAGGCGGCCTTATATAGTGTTAGGCGTGTTCTAAAACCCCTGAGCCATAATTGGCCAAAGCCACCCTGGCTTTGGCCAATTACAGCTCTCTCTACTGACGGCGCTGTGATTGGCCAAGCATGCGGGTCATAGTGCATGCTTGGCTAATTCTCAACCAGCAATGCACTGCGATGCCGCAGTGAATTATGGGCTGTGACGCGCCACACGAATTTGGCGTGAACGGCCCATATAGTTCGCAATTCGGCAAACAGACGATGTTCGAGTCGAACATGGGTTCGACTCAAACACGAAGTTCATCCCTACTCAGCATATGCAGTCTTCAAGATATCACACATCCATAGAAAAATCATTCGTTTACATCAGCATCATGTGCTTGGTAGCTGGTGATCCAAGACTGATTCATTTTTATGAATGTGAGCCGATCAACAGAGTCTGTGGACAGGCGCACTCTGTGATCAGTTACAAAGCCTGCAGCAGCACTGAATGTGCGTTCAGAAAGAATGCTGGATGCAGGACAGACCAGTAGCTCAATTGCATATTGAGCAAGCTCTGGCCAATGGTCCATCCTCGAGTAACCCAGTGGATGTTCTGGTGGAAGGTCTACAAGCCTGATCTTGCCCCTAGATATTCCTGCACCATGTAATTCAGACACTGGCAATGGTTGCTGGAACTGATCAGACCTGGGCGCTGAGGACTGAAGAATTGCATGAAGGCATCGGTCAGCCGGCCACCTTCTCCACCGCTCTTTCTGTGACTGAACGAAGCCTCAGCAACATGTTGTCCAGCACTAGGAAATTGTAACCTCCCAGGCTCTGGAAACGCATTGCACAAACTATTCTGCAAGGCCTCCCGAAGATGTTTCATCCTCTGCTCCCTCTGTGAAGGCTGGATAAGTTCTGCAACCTTACCCTTGTAACGTGGATCAAGAAAGGTTGCCAGCCAGTAATGATCCCTCTCCTTGATACCACGAATCCTAGAGTCCTTTTGCATGCATTTTTGCAGGATCAGGGAGGCCATGCAGCGTAGTTTTGCAGAGGCATTCGATCCTGAGTCCTCTGGGTCACTAAAGATCACATGATCCTCAACCACCTCCTCCCAGCCACCTTGTCAGGGCTGGCTCAGCCCTTCCTTCTCTGAGCTGGTCGCTCAGCTGTCGGCTAATTGCCAGCTCTCTTCTCTCTCCACAGTTAACCAGCTGTTGTGGATCTGCTTGTCAGTCCCGCCTACCTAAAGACGTCCAGCTCACTTTATCTCTGCCTTCGCCTTGGTCACATCACAAGAAACCATCTCCTGTGCTCCTGTTTAAAGACTGGCTTCCCTTCTGGCTCCTTATCCTGCTTGTTGTTCCTCTACTTGGATCCCTGACTTCTGGCCTGGCTGATTACCCGATCTGGTTACTTAACTCTGGCTTGGCTGACTACCCGATGCGGTTACTGGATTCTAGCTATGCTTTGACTACGCTTACTCTATTTACCTTTTTATTTTTATTAACAAACTAGTGTGATTTTACTGTACTTCTGTCTCGGTCTGGTTCATGGTTTCTAACAGTAGGCGAAGGCCATGAATTCAGAAGATACAGTCAATCCACTTGCTGGTAATATTTTTTCCAGATTGGATGAGCAAGATCACCGCATGAATCAGTTTGCCAGAGTCACACGGCTCACCTGGAATCCCTCACTGTGGCTGCTCTGGTACAACCTGAGTTGCAGGCCATCCCTGCTTCTGCGCCATTCGCAGACACCCACCTCGATTATCACCTCTTTAAGAGGTATGTCTGGTTCCACCCCACTTCCCCAGCGATTTGGGGGCAATTCAGTTTAATGCAGAGGGTTTTTCAACTAAGTTAAAATATACTTTGAGGTGCTGCCCCAGGCTTTTCCCACGGACAGAAGCAAAGTAGGGTTTGTGATATCTTTGCTTTCTGAGAGAGCCTTGGCCTGGGCTAACCCTCTATGGGAGATGCAAAAACCTGTTGTCTTGAGTTACCCTGAGTTTGTGGCCTCCTTTAAAAGGGAATTTGACGTTCCCGCAAGCTCTGCTTCTGCTGCCAAGTGCCTCATGTCCATCAAACAGAGTACGAGAACTGTTGCCGACTACGCCATTGAGTTCCGTACTCTGGCAGCAGAGGTTGCTTGGCTGCTTTTTCTCAAGGTCTCTTGGATTCCATCAAGGATGAGATAGCAGCCCGAGATATACCCACTGAGCTGGAGAGCTTGATCTCATTTGCCATCCTCATTGACTCCAGACTCAGAGAAAGACTTTCTTTTAGGGAGCGCTTGCGGAAGCCTCCTGTACGTTTGCCTCCAAGCTTTGCAATCCCACTCGTGCCTCCCTCATCTCCCATGCCCCCTGGTACAGAGTCGGTCAGTGAAGATGAACCCATGCACTTGGGCTTCACGTGTCTCTCTGCGGATGAGAGAGCTTTTAGGAGGAGGAAGAGATTGACTTTTTGAAGTCTTGTCCTACTCGTCCTAGGAACACCCGAACCTTGAGGTTCTGTCATGGACAGACCTTAGTTGGTGTTGTGTCGTCCCCAGTAGGGATGAGCTTCGTGTTCGAGTCGAACCCATGTTCGACTCGAACATCGGCTGTTCGACCGTCCGTCGAATTGCGAACGATATGGGCCGTTCGCGCCAAATTCGTGTGGCGCGTCACGGCCCATAATTCACTGCGGCATCGCAGTGCATTGCTGGCTGATGATTGGCCAAGCATGCACTATGACCCGCATGCTTGGCCAATCACAGCGCCGTCAGTAGAGAGAGCTGTAATTGGCCAAAGCCAGGGTGGCTTTGGCCAATTATGGCTCAGGGGATTTAGTACACGCCCCACACTATATAAGGCCGCCTGCACGGCGGCCCTGTGTAGTGTGTGTTCCGGTGTGCTGAGAGATAGAGAGAGAGACAGACAGTGTCATTTGATTTGAGTTAGATAGATTAGGCAGAACAGTCAGTCAGTTAGCTGCACTTACAGTGTATTTTGTATATATATGCATCCCAGGTGTTGCATATATATATATACACTGTATTCAGTTTAGCTAGATCCGTTCCTGTTATCTTCTATCTAGACTATTTACATTTGGTGCAGTGCGTCCTGCTCACAGTGTTCAGCTAGATCCGTTCCTGCTATTTACATTCAGTGCAGTGCGTCCTGCTCACAGTGTTCAGCTAGATCCGTTCCTGCTATTTACATTTAGTGCAGTGCGTCCTGCTCACAGTGTTCAGCTAGATCTGTTCCTGCTATTTACATTTAGTGCAGTCAGTGCGTCCTGCTCACAGTGCTCAGCTAGATCCGTTCCTGCTATTTACATTTAGTGCAGTGCGTCCTGCTCACAGTGTTCAGCTAGATCCGTTCCTGTTATTTACATTTAGTGCAGTGCGTCCTGCTCACAGTGTTCAGCTAGATCCGTTCCTGCTATTTACATTTAGTGCAGTGCGTCCTGCTCACAGTGTTCAGCTAGATCCGTTCCTGCTATTTACATTTAGTGCAGTGCGTCCTGCTCACAGTGTTCAGCTAGATCTGTTCCTGCTATTTACATTTAGTGCAGTGCGTCCTGCTCACAGTGTTCAGCTAGATCCGTTCCTGCTATTTACATTTAGTGCAGTGCGTCCTGCTCACAGTGTTCAGCTAGATCTGTTCCTGCTATTTACATTTAGTGCAGTGCGTCCTGCTCACAGTGTTCAGCTAGATCCGTTCCTGCTATTTACATTTAGTGCAGTGCGTCCTGCTCACAGTGTTCAGCTAGATCTGTTCCTGCTATTTACATTTAGTGCAGTCAGTGTGTCCTGCTCACAGTGTTCAGCTAGATCCGTTCCTGCTATTTACATTTAGTGCAGTGCGTCCTGCTCACAGTGTTCAGCTAGATCCGTTCCTGCTATTTACATTTAGTGCAGTGCGTCCTGCTCACAGTGTTCAGCTAGATCCGTTCCTGCTATTTACATTTAGTGCAGTGCGTCCTGCTCACAGTGTTCAGCTAGATCCGTTCCTGTTATCTTCCTACTGACAGGCAGGCTTGTCTGGTTACAGTATATAAAGCTACCTGAAGAAAATTACAGGTGTTCTATCCCAGCTTAGTGCAGCTACAGGCCATTAGTATGTCTGGAAGGCCAAGAAGGAGAGGCAGACAGTCACAAGCCAATAAGAGAGGGCAAGCAGGCTCTGTGTCTAGTGCTGGTCGTGGAGACGGTGCATCCTCATCAGCACGTGGCCATGGGACACGCTTGGCCTTTTTTTCGGCAGCTGGCCGTGTTGAGCCGCAACATGCGGAAGACTTGGTCGAGTGGATGACCAAGCCGTCCTCATCCTCCTCATCCTCTCTCACCCATGCCCAGGGTGCTTTGTCTGGCAAAGCAGCAGCCTCTTCCCTCAGCTCAATGTCATCAGTGACTCCTTCCCTAGCTCCACCATGTCCTCCTGAGGATTCCCTCGAACTGTTTGACCACAGTGTTGGGTACATGCTCCAGGAGGATGCCCAGCGTTTGGAAGGCTCTGATGATGATACTGAGCTCGATGAAGGCAGTAACATGAGCACGGACAGAGGGGGTGTCCAAGAAGGACAGCAATCTGGCAGTCATGCTCCCCCTGCTGCAGCATACTGCCAGGTTTGCTCCAGTGATGAGGAGGGAGGGGATGATGAGGTCACTGACTCAACGTGGGTGCCTGATAGGAGAGAGGAGGAGGAGGAGGAGGAGGAGGCGGCGGCACATTACCAACGAGGCAGGATGCCCTCCAGGGGCCAGCCTAAGGGTAGCACATTGACTGCATCACACCCCAAAGCTCCACATGTGCAGGGCGCTGCAGTCTCTGCGCGTTATTCAAAAAGTTCTTTGGTGTGGGCCTTTTTTGAGACGAGTGCATCAGATCGCACCGCTGCTATTTGCAACATATGTCTCAAGCGTATCTCGCGTGGCCAAAACATCTCCCGCTTGGGTACCACATGCTTGACCAGACATATGTTGACCTGCCATGCAGTTCGTTGGCAAGCGTATCTAAAAGACCCACACCAAAGAACAAAGAGGATCTCTCCTTGCTCCTCATCAGCTGAGATTTCCAACCCCACTAGACCTTCAGTCCTCTCTGAGACCTGCAGTGAGAGGAATGAAGGTGTAGAATTAGGTGTGTCACAGCCAAGTACTTGTGGGCAATCTGCTTTTGGTACACCGACGTCAGATTGTACCAGGCAAATTTCCCTGCCCCAGCTGCTGCACCGCCGAAAGAAGTTTGCTCCCAGCCATCCACATGCCCAGCGGTTGAATGCTAGCTTGGCAAAATTGCTAGCACTTCAACTGCTGCCTTTTCAGTTGGTAGACTCTGCCCCCTTCCGTGAGTTTGTGGAATGTGCGGTTCCTCAGTGGCAGGTACCCAAACGCCACTTTTTCTCACGGAAGGCGATTCCGGCTCTCTACCGGCATGTGGAAGGCAATGTCCATGCCTCGCTGGACAGGGCGGTCAGCGGTAAGGTGCATATTACCGCTGACTCATGGTCCAGCAGGCATGGACAGGGACGTTACCTAAGTTTCACGGCGCATTGGGTGACTCTGCTGGCAGCTGGGAAGGATGCAGGACAAGGTGCAGTAGTGTTGTAGGTTGTCCCGCCACCACGCCTCCAAAATGCTGATTGTGACACACCTCTCTCCTCCACCCCCTCCTCTTCTTCTTCCTCCATGGCCTCTTCCTCGGAACCAGCGGTGCTCCGTAGGCGTTCAAGGGGCTACGCAAGTACGCAGGCCAAAAGATGCCATGCGGTGCTTGAGCTGGTGTGCTTGGGGGACAGGAGCCACACTGGGGCAGAGGTTCTGTCAGCTCTGCAGGGGCAGGTTCAGAGGTGGTTGACGCCACGCCAACTTAAGGCAGGAATGGTGGTTTGCGACAATGGCACCAACCTCCTCTCTGCCCTCCGACAGGGACAACTGACCCATGTGCCCTGTTTGGCTCACATCCTTAACTTGGTGGTGCAGCGGTTCTTGGGCAGGTACCCGGGCTTACAGGATGTCCTGAGGCAGGCCAGGAAAGTCTGTGTGCATTTCCGCCGGTCATATAATGCCAGTGCTCGGCTGACGGACCTCCAAAAGGAGTTTAACCTGCCCAAGAACCGCCTAATCTGTGACATGCCCACCAGGTGGAACTCAACGTTGGCCATGCTGCAGCGGCTGCACACGCAGCAGAGGGCCATCAATGAGTACCTGTGCGACTATGGCACCAGGACAGGGTCAGGGGAGCTTGGTTTTTTTTCCCCACGCCAGTGGGCCATGATCAGGGATGCATGCACTGTCCTGTCACCATTCGAGGAGGCCACGAGGATGGTGAGCACTGACAGTGCATGCATCAGTGACACTGTCCCCCTTGTCCACCTGTTGGAGCACACGCTGCGTGGAATAATGGACAGGGCACTTGAGGCAGAACAGAGGCAGGAAGAGGAGGACTTCCTTAGCTCTCAAGGCCCCCTTTATCCAGACAGTGTTCCTGCGTGCCCGCCGATCACACAGGAAGAGGAGGAGGAGGAGGAGGAGGAAGATTGTGTCAGTATGGAGGTGGAGCCTGGCACTCAGCATCAGCAGCAGTCTTTAAGGGATCAGTCCCAAGGAACACATGGACTTGTACGTGGCTGGGAGGAGGTGGCTGCGGACGTTGTTGTCCTTAGTGACCCAGAGGACTCCGGACCGAATGCCTCAGCAAACCTACGCTGCATGGCCTCCCTGATCCTGCAAAGCCTGCGTAAGGATCCTCGTATTCGTGGTATCAAGGAGAAGGACCAATACTGGCTGGCAACCCTCCTTGATCCACGTTACAAGGGTAAGGTTGCGGACCTTATCTTGCCATCGCAGAGGGAGCAGAGGATGAAACATCTTCGGGAGGCCTTGCAGAAAGGTCTGTGCAACGCGTTCCCAGAGACTGGGAGGTTACAAACTCCTGTTTCTGGACAACGTGTTGCTGCGGCTTCGGTCAGTCACAGAAGGAGCGGTGGAGAAGGTGGCCGTCTGACCGATGCGTTCAGACAATTTTTTGGTCCGCAGCCCCAAGGTATGATCAGTTCCAGCAACCATCGCCAGCGTCTGTTTTACATGGTGCAGGAATACCTAGGGGCAAGATCAGACTTGGACACCTTTCCCACCGAAAATCCTCTGGGTTACTGGGTCTTGAGGATGGATCACTGGCCAGAGCTTGCACAGTATGCAATTGAGCTACTGGCCTGTCCTGCATCCAGCGTTCTTTCGGAACGCACATTCAGTGCTGCTGGAGGCGTGGTAACCGATCACAGGGTGCGTCTGTCCACCGACTCGGTCGATCGGCTGACCTTCATAAAAATGAATCAGTCTTGGATCACCACCAGCTACCAAGCACCTGATGCTGATGTAACCGAATAATTTTTTTTGAAATCTCAGATCCCTTCAAAGACTGCCTATGCTGATGCTGAGTGACTATCCCTGAGTAATTATCCTCTTCCTCCTCAATCATCACGCTGATAGCTTGTAAGAACATTTTTGGTTCTGGGCGCCACCACCAGTGCCTAAGGCACAATTTTTCAGCCCCTGTTTAACAGGGGCGTGTAATTACAATTTTTGATGTAATACTTTGCAGCAGGCCTCGTTCCTACATTCCAACTAGAGTGTCTGTGAGGGGTTGCAGTGTTGTGGCACCAGCACCAGTGCCTAAGGCCCAATTTTTCTGCCCCTGTCTAACAGGGGCATGTAATTACAATTTTTGATGCAATACTTTGCAGCAGGGCTCGTTCCTGCGTTCCAACTAGAGTGTCTGTGAGGGGTTGCAGTGTTGTGGCACCAGCACCAGTGCCTAAGGCCCAATTTTTCTGCCCCTGTCTAACAGGGGCGTGTAATTACAATTTTTGAAGCAATACTTTGCAGCAGGGCTCGTTCCTGCGTTCCAACTAGAGTGTCTGTGAGGGGTTGCAGTGTTGTGGCACCAGCACCAGTGCCTAAGGCCTAATTTTTCAGCTCCTGTTCAACAGGGGCATGTAATTACAATTCTTGATCTAATATTTCACAGCAGGGCCCTGTGAGGGCTTACAGTGTTGTGGCCACAGCAACACCTAAGGCCCAAATTTCTGCTGAGTATATAGGGCAGGACCCTACTTTCAAACATCTAACTTACAAACGACTCCTACTTGCAAACGGAAGGAGACAACAGGAAGTGAGATGAAATCTACCCCTAGGAAGGGAAATTCTCTCCTGTAAGAGTTAATATGGGAAAACAATTTCTCCTTTCCACTGATGCTTTCCAATCCTTGTTCCACAAAAAAACCCAAATTTTCAAAAAACATTTTTCATTGGGACAAAAAAGTGAGGTGAAATCTTCTGAAGAGGAGGAAAGACAGCAAAACAAATGTCACAGGGGTGATAACCCTTCCCTATGTTTTCCAAAAAGCTTAAAAAAGATTTTTTGGCTGGAGCTAAACACGTTAAAAATGTACCCGTTCAAAATTACAAAGAGATTCTACTTAACAACAAACCTACAGTCCCTGTCTTGTTTGCACCGCCTGTATACTGCTGTTCAGAGTATATAGGGCCTTTCCTTATTTTAATTTGGGTGCGGGGTTCCCCTTAATATCCATACAGGACCCAAAGGGCCTGGTAATGGACTGGGGGGGTACCCATGCCGTTTGTCTCACTGATTTTCATCCATATTGCCATGACCCGACATGACATTAAACCCGCAAGCAGTTTTAAATGAGATTTTTTCCTTTAAAAATGACATTTGGTGCAGGGACTTTTCTAAACATGGGAAACACGCGTCACTTTACAGGCATACTATAGACACCCCCCAGGTACGATATTTAAAGGAATATTTCACTTTTTTTTTTTTTACTTTAAGCATCATTAAAATCACTGCTCCCGAAAAAACGGCCGTTTTTAAAAGTTTTTTTTGCATTGATACATGTCCCCTGGGGTAGGACCCGGGTCCCCAAACCCTTTTTAGGTCAATACCATGCAAATTAGCCTTTAAAATGAGCACTTTTGATTTCGAACGTTCGAGTCCCATAGACGTCAATGGGGTTCTAACGTTCGTGCGAACTTTCGGCCCGTTCGCGGGTTCTGGTGCGAACCGAACCGGGGGGTGTTCGGCTCATCCCTAGTCCCCAGTTATCCAGAAGGATAAGCCCCTGGTTTCGGTCAACCTTTTTTGGGCTAAGTCATCTATCGAGATACAGGCTCTAATCGACTCTGGGGCTGCAGGCCTGTTCATTGATGCTGCCTTTGTTTCAAAGCACTCGATTCCACTGCAGCTGCGTGACACTCCACTTGCCATTGAGGCTCTTGACGGGAGACCTCTACAGCCTTCCCATGTGACTCATGGGACGGTTCCATTGTCCATGGAACTTCACCATGAGATAGTCCAATTCCAAGTGATTTCCTCTCCTAAGTTTCCGCTGGCTATTGGTTATCCTTGGTTACAGAGGCACAACCCCTCTTTTGATTGGCTCCGTGCTGAGGTTCTCTCCTGGTCACCACAATGCAGTGAAACATGCTTCCGGAAGGTAGCCAAGGTCCTATGTACCTCTTCACTCTCCTCCCTGCCAGAGGAGTACCATGATTTTAGCGATGTCTTTGACAAAGGTCAAGCCGGTAGTTTGCCTCCATACCGGCCGTATGATTGCGCAATTGACCTTCAACCTGGTGCCACTCCCCCTTGTGGTTGGGTTTACCCTTTGTCGATCTTGGAGGATAAAGCCATAGAGGAGTATGCTGCAGACGCACTTTCTCGAGGTTTCATCCGCAAATCCTCGTCTCCTGCTGGTGCTGGTTTCTTCTTTGTGGAGAAGAAGAGCGTGAACTGAGACCTTGCATTGATTATAGAGGTCTCAATCGTTTCACGATTAAGAATGCCTACCCGATTCCATTGATTACAGAGTTATTTGACCTCCTCAAGGGAGCAACGGTTTTCACTAAGCTTGATCTGAGAGGGGCTTACAATCTCATGAGGATTAAGGAGGGCGACGAGTGGAAAACTAAGTTTAATACCAGAACAGGCCATTATGAGTACCTCGTAATGCCTTTTGGCCTTTGTAACGCCCCGGCAGTTTTCCAGGAATTTATTAACAATGTCCTCTGAGATTTGTTGCAGTTATGTATGGTGGTTTATCTCGATGATATCCTCATATTTTCCAAGTCCCTGGAGAGCCACCACAGAGATGTCTGTCGTGTGCTTCAGAAATCTCTATTGTAAACTGGAGAAGTGTGAGTTCCATCTGGAACAGATTAAATTCCTGGGCTTGTCATTTCCACTGCTGGTTTTTTGATGGACCCAGAGAAACTTTTGGCAGTCCTACAGTGGCCTTGACCCATGGGGTTACGTCCTCTGCAGTGTTTCCTGGGTTTTGCCAACTATTATCGAAAGTTTATTCGTAACTTCTCGTCTGTGGTCAAGACCCTAACCGATATGACCAGAAAGAACAGTAACCCACAGAGTTGGTCTCCGGAGTCCATTAAGGCCTTTGAAAGTCTCAAAGCTGCCTTTGTTTCTGCTCCTGTGTTGGCACATCCTGATCCTACGTTACCTTTTATCCTTGAGGTTGATGCTTCTGGGACTGGTGCTGATGCCTTTCTGTCTCAACGTCCTACCTCTGAGAGTGCTCTGCATCCTTGTGGCTACTTTTCCAAGAAATTGTCACCTGCGGAGTGCAATTACGAGATTGGTGACAGAGAGCTGTTGGTGATCATTTTAGCCCTGAAAGAATGGAGACATCTCCTTGAAGGTACCACTGTGCCGGTTCTCATTCTTACTGACCATAAGAATCTCACATTCTTGTCTGAGGCTAAATGCCTCTCTCCCAGAAGGGCACGGTGGGCTCTTTTCTTGTCAAGTTTCAATTACATTGTCTCATTCTTACCCGGTACTAAGAATGTAAGGGCTGATGCCTTGTCACGACAATTTTCCTCTACTTCCAAGTTGGAGTCGGTTCCGGTTCCTATGATTCCTCCTGATCGTATTCTGGCTACGGTTCGCACCAGTCTCACTTCTCCTTTGGGTGACAAAATTCTTGCTGCTCAGGTTGATGCTCCTCCTGAGAAACCTTGTGACCGCTGCTTTGTCCCAGAGTGTCTCCGTACTGCCGTACTCCAGACTTACCATTCTCCCAAGGCAGCTGGCCACCCTGGGAAGAATCAACTCGTTTGGGCCATTTCCCTACAATTCTGGTGGCCTAGTCTACATGCTGATGTAACTGCCTTTGTAGCTGCCTGTTCCGTGTGTGCTCAGAGTAAGACTCCACGACACCTTCCAGTGGGCCTCCTACAACCCATACTCAATGGAGAGAGGCTGTAATGGAATGTGATTATGAGTGTTATGGTGAAATGCTTATTTCCTGATATAACCATATAGATGTAAGTGCTTATCTTTTATAACCAGCTACTAGCCTTAACCATGCTCAAATTAGATGTCTGCCAGCTTCTCCCTTCATGTGGAACAGAATTGCAAGAGTTAAAGAACAAAGTTAAGAAGAAGAAGATTGCACCTATTTTCAGGCCTATGAGACTACACTCAAGAGAAATAGGGACTGAAAACAAGACACCATATTTAGCTATGATAGCCTGCTATTCCCTTATACAGATATAACCCAGCAAAGCTTATATTTCGTCACAATAATGAATATGTATAATTTGTGGTTTGTGCACGCTTGTCTTATTTGATATTTGATTTGATAACGAAATATCCGGCTCTCGGTATATTAGCCTGAGCCCAGGAAGTAAATGACAGTGTCTGTGTCCGTGTCAGTGATTTGTGGTTGAGTGTGCACACTTTTACATCAAAGGTTAATTTGGCCAGGGGGACAGAAACAAGAGTACCGAGCGGTTCTGTTTGGTCCAAAACAAGGCCCTGGACCCACTTGTCTATGGATTTCATTGTGGAGTTACCCAACTCCCAAGGCAACACGGTTATCCTTATGGTGGTTGACCGGTTCTCAAAGATGTGTCATTGTATTCCACTTAAAAAGTTGCCCACTTCTAAGGAACTGGCTTCCATTTTTGCTCGGGAGATCTTTCGCATACATGGGCTACCCAAGATGATTGTCTCGGACAGGGGTAGTCAGTTTGTGTCCTGGTTCTGGCGAGCCTTTTGTGCACAGCTGGGAATTCAGCTTGCTTTCTCCTCTGCATATCACCTGCAGTCTAATGGGGCAACAGAACGAACCAATCAATCCTTGGAGCAATTCCTACATTGCTATATTTCTGACCATCACAACAACTAGTCAGACCTATTACCATGGGCAGAGTTTTCTCAAAACAGTGCCTTGAATTCTGCTTCCCGATTGTCTCCGTTTATGGCGAATTATGGTTTCCAGCCTTCCATGTTGCCCGACTCGTTTGTTCCGCAGAGTATTCCTGCGCTAGAGGAGCATCTCCGTGGTCTTCGTTCTACTTGGGCACAAGTCCAGGAGGCTTTGCGTCATGCCAATGATGGGTACAGACTCCATACTGACCGCAGACGCCTGCCTGCGCCTTCCTACCAGGGTGGGGACCGGCTCTGGCTGTCATCTCGCAACCTCTGACTTCATGTTCCCTCACTGAAGTTTGCACCTCGGTTTATTGGGCCTTTCCGTATCCTTTGCAGGATTAACCCAGTGGCTTAGGTGTTGGACTTTCCTCCTAGTATGTGCATCTCAAATGTGTTTCATGTCTCCTTATTGAAACCGTTGATCTGCAACCGCTTTACTACCTTGGTGCCACGTCCTCACCCTATGCAGGTTGAGAATCATGAGGAGTATGAGGTACAATCCATTGTTGACTCCCATAGGTTCCGTGGGCGCATACAGTACCTGGTGTATTGGAAAGGGTATGGTCCGGAGGAACGCTCCTGGGTCTCATCCTCGGACGTACATGCCCCTGCCCTTCTCCGTGATTTCCATAGACGTTTTCCCCTCAAGCCCGGTGGTCCTCCGAGGGGGAGGGGTTGTTGAGGAGGGGTACTGTCAGGGCTGGCTCAGCCCTTCCTTCTCTGAGCTGGTCGCTCAGCTGTCGGCTAATTGCCAGCTCTCTTCTCTCTCCACAGTTAACCAGCTGTTGTGGATCTGCTCGTCAGACTTAAAGACGTCCAGCTCACTTCATCTCTGCCTTCGCCTTGGTCACATCACAAGAAACCATCTCCTGTGCTCCTGTTTAAAGACTGGCTTGCTGACATCCCTTCTGGCTCCTTATCCTGCTTGTTGTTCTTCTACTTGGATCCATGACTTCTGGCCTGGCTGATTACCCGATCTGGTTACTGAACTCTGGCTTGGCTGATTACCCGATCTGGTTACTGAACTCTGGCTTGGCTGACTACCCGATCTGGTTACTGGACTCTGGCTATGCTTTGACTACGCTTACTCTATTTCCCTTTTTTTTTTTATTAATAAACTAGTGTGATTTTACTGTACTTCTGTCTCGGTCTGGTTCATGGTTTCTGACACACGTACAACTCCATGGGTTTCTGGGGACTGCAAACGATCCCTTGAAGACTGCAGCTGATGCTGAGTGTTATCCTCCACCTCCATGCTGACACAATCCTCCTCCTCCTCTTCTTCTTCCTGTGTGTGCGGGCCTGCAGGAATACTAGTATCTGGATAAAGGGCGCCTTGAGCGGTAAGGAAGTCCTCCTCTTCCTCCCGCTGTTCTGCCTTAAGTGCCCTGTCCATTATTCCACAAAGCGTGTGCTCCAACAGGAAGACAAGAGGGACAGTATCACTGATGCATGCAGTGTCACTGCTCATCATCCTCGTGGCCTCCTCAAATGATGACAGGAAAGTGCATGCATCCTTAATCAGTAGTCACTGGCGTGGCGAAAAAAAGCCAAGCTCCCCTGACCCTGTCCTGGTGTCATACTCACACAGGTACTCATTGATGGCCCTCTGCTGCATGTGCAGCTGCTGCAGCATTGCCAACATTGAGTTCCACCTGGTGGGCATGTCACAAATGAAGAGATTCTTGGGCAGGTTGCATTCTCTTTGAATGTCAGCCAGCCGAGCACTGGCATTATATGACCGGCGGAAATGACCACAGACTTTCCTGGCCTGCCTCAGGAGTTCCTATAAGCCCACGTACCTGCTGAAGAACCGCTAAACCACCAAATTCAGAACGTGAGTCAAACAGGGAACATGGGTCAAGTGTCATTGTCTGAGGGTGGAGGGGAGGTTGGTGCCATTGTCACATACAACCATTCCTGGCTGAAGCTGGCATGGTGTTAACCACCTCTGAGCCTGCTCCTGCAGAGCTGCCAGAATTTTTGCCCCAGCGTGGCTCCTGTCCTCTAAGCAGACCAACTCAAGCACTGCATGGCATCTTTTTGCCTGAGTGCTTGCATAGCCCCTTGAACGCCTATGGAGCACTGCTGGTTCAGAGGAGAAATCTGCAGAAGAAGAGGCCATAGAGGAAGAAGAAGAGGAGGGGGTGGAGGAGAGAGCTGTGGCAGAATCACCACCAGCATTTTGGAGGCGTGGTGGCGGAACAAGCTCCAACAATACTGAACCCTGTCCTGCATCCTTCCATGCTACTAGCAGAGCTACCCAGTGCGCCGTGAAAGAAAGGTAACGTCCCTGTTCATGCCTGCTGGACCATGAGTCAGCAGTAATATGCACCTTACTGCTGACCGCCCTGTCCAACGAGGCCAAGACATTGCCTTCCACATGCTGGTAGAGAGCCGGAATGGCCTTCCGTGAAAATAAATGGCGTTTGGGAACCTGCCACTGAGGTACAGTACATTCCACAAATTCACAAAAAAGGGGGCAGAGTCTACCAGCTGAAAAGGCAGCAGTTGCAGTGCTAGCAATTTGGCTAAGCTAGCATTCAGAAACTGAGCATGTGGATGGCTGGGAGTGAATTTCTTTCAATGGTTTAGCAACTGGGGTAGGGAAATTTGCCTGCTAAAATCCGATGTTGGTGTACCGCTAGCAGATTGGCCGCAAGTACTTGGGACACTATACCTTCATTACTCTCAGTGCAGGTTTCTGAGAGGACTGGAGGTATAGTGGGGTTGGAGATCCCAGCTGATGAGGAGCAAAGAGAGGTCCGCCTTGTTCTTTGATGTGGGTCTTTTAAGTGCTGTTGCCAACGGACTGCATGGGAGGTCGTCATATGTCTGGTCAAGCATGTGGTGCCCAATCAGCTGCTGGTTTGGCCACGCTTGATATGCTTCAGACATATGTTGCAAACAGCAACAGTGCAAACTGCTGCACATGTGTCAAAAAAGGCCCACACCAAAGAACTGTTCAAAATATGCGGAGAGTCAGCAGCGCCCTGCACCAACTTAGCTCTGCGATGTGATGCAATAGGGTGGCTGCCCTTCCTTAAGCTGCCCCCTGGAGGGCATCCTACCTCGTTGGAGATGTGCCTCCTCCTCCTCTCTTCTATCAGTCACCCAAGTTGGGTCAGTGACCTCATCATCCCCTCCCTCCCCGTCACTGGAGCAAACATTGCAGTATGCTGCAGCTGAGGGAACATGACTGCCAGTTTCTTGAACTTCTTGGGCACCCTCTCTCTCTAGGCTGACGTTACTCCCTTCCTCAACCTGGGTGTCATGGTTATGCAATAGAGTTTGTCTGTCAGCTTACCTGTCTCCATGTGTTCATCTCTAGAGACCAGTTGACCCTCACCTGACTGCTTTTATAAACTCTCCTCTAGCATGGCTCCACCGCAGCTCCTATCAGGGAAACCTATATTAACCTGTGCACTGCAAGCCAGCAGTGCTGATCAACCATTGTGTGTTAGCTTTCGTGTGTTCCTGTGTTTCCTACGTCTGATTCCAATTACCGACTTTGGCCTGTTCTTAACTATTCCTGTCTGCTCGTGACCCTGACCTTTGGCGTGTCCCCGACCATCCCTGTTTGCCTGTGACCCTGAACCTTGGCGTGAACTCTGTTGTCCTTGTCTGCTTGTGGCCCCGACCTTGGCTTATCCCTTACTTTCCTTGTTGTTCCAGCCTGCTGCCTCCTTCCTCTTCTACTGTAGTCTACCGTGAGCTGTGAGACCCTGGGGGCCGCGACCTGGAGCCAGACTGCAGCGCAGTCCATCCTCACCACTAGAGGCTCTGGTGAACACCTGCTGGCTCTTAGACTCCGCGCCCTGGGGAATCTATGCTCTAGCTCCCAGTGGGATCTGTGTCAGTGATCCAGTAGACCTGCTTCCTAAACCTCCCTGGGTTCAATCCGCAGCAGTCATTCCTAGGGTCCACTACCTAGCGGTGCACTTCCAACTCCTACAGAGTAGGGCTGGGAGATTTTCCCCCCCAAAAAAATCAGCGATTTTTTTTTATAAAAACTCGATTCACGATTCGAATCTGATTTTTTTTTTAATTATATTAAAGTGCATCAACAAACAAAATTTCAAAAAAAATTTAAGTGCATTTTAAACATTCTTTGCAAGGAAAATGCACCTATCAACAACAGCAGGTTGAGGCAAGCTCGGTGGTGACAGGTGACAATATGATATCCCGACAAAACAAAAAATCCTGAGGTAACTGACTCTAAGTCAAGACTGGCCATACTTAGTTACCTATAGATTATCTGCAGATTTCTATGGTCAGGTCAGATGGAAAAAGTGGAACAGATTCCTCCATCTATGTTGAACTGTGTGGATGGAAGAATCTATCTCCCACTGGCCCAAGCTTCCATATCTTGCGCTCGTCAGCCCCGCTGGCTCTCACAATACCTGAACATTCTGATTGGGTGCAGGCATTGTTTAGGTAGAGAATCCAACAGGGCTGACTAGCAAGATACTGAAGCTTGGCCCAGTGAGAGTTTCCGCCATCCACACAGTGTAGGGTACATTACAATACATGAATACATGGAGAAATCTGTTGCACTTTTTCCACCTAACCATAGAAAATCTGCAGATAATCTATAGGTGTATGGCCAGCTTTAGTTGAGTTGAACATGTGAAGTTACATGTTCAATTCAACTATTGTAAACAGTAACACCATTCGCCATCAAAAATGAAATTGCATTTTAAACATTCTTTGCAAGGAAAATGTGCCTATCAACAACAGCAGGTTGAGGCAAACTCGGTGACAGCCTGGTGACAATATCCCCACAAAACAACAAAAAATCCTGAGGTAACTGACTCTAAGACTGGCCATACTTAGTTACTACCTATAGATTATCTGCAGATTTCTATGGTCAGGTCAGATGGAAAAAGTGGAACAGATTCCTACATCTATGCTGAACTGTGTGGATGGAAGAATCTATCTCCCATTGGCCCAAGCTTCCATATCTTGCGCTCGTCGGCCCCGCTGGCTCTCACAATACCTGAACATTCTGATTGGGTGCAGGCATTGTTAAGGTAGAGAATCCAATGAGGCTGACTAGCAAGATACTGAAGCTTGGCCCAGTGAGAGTTTCCTCCATCCACACAGTGTAGCGTACATTACAATACATGAATACATGGAGAAATCTGTTGCACTTTTTCCATCTAACCATAGAAAATCTGCAGATAATCTATAGGTGTATGGCCAGCTTTAGTTGAGTTGAACATGTAAAGTTACATGTTCAATTCAACTATTGTAAACAGTAACACCATTTGCCATCAAAAATGAAATTGCATTTTAACCGGTTCAATACCGGGCATTTTCACCCCCTTCCTTCCCAGACCAATTTTTAGTTTTCAGCGCTGTCGCATTTTAAATGACAATTGCGCAGTCGTGCGATGTTGTACCCAAACAAAATTGACGTCCTTTTTTCCCCTCAAATAGAGCTTTCTTTTGGTGGTATTTGATCACCTCTGCGGTTTTTATTTTTTGCGCTATAAACAAAAGAAGAGCGACAATTTTGAAAAAAACAATATTTTTTACTTTTTGCTATAATAAATATCCCAATTTTTAAAAAAAAAACACATTTTTTCCTCAGTTTCGGCCGATACGTATTCTTCTACATATTTTTGGTAAAAAAAATCGCAATAAGCGTATATTGATTGGTTTGCGCAAAAGTTATAGCGTTTATAAAATACGGGATAGATTTATGGCATTTTTAAAAAAATATATATTTATTTAATTTTTTTTACTAGTAATAGCGGCGATCGCGATCTTTTTTTTGTGACTACGACATTATGGTGGACACATCGGACACTTTTGACACATTTTTGGGACCATTCACATTTATACAGCGATCAATTGCATTGATTACTGTGTAAATGTGACAGGCAGTGAAGGGGTTAACCACAAGGGGGCGGGGAGGGGTTAAATGTGTTTCCTAGGGAATGCTTCTAACTGTAGGGGGAGGGGATGCACTACCGGAGGAGACCGATCAGTGTTCCTCCGTTCTGGGAACACAGATCGGTCTCCTCTGAGCTGACAGGACGTGGATGTGTGTGTTTACACACACACATCCACGGTCCGGCCCGGTTAACAGGCCATCGCGGGTGCCCGGCGGACATCGCGGCCGCTGGGCACACGCACCGGGTCCCGAGCAACGCGGCGCGCACGCGCCCCCTAGGAGGCCGGGAAACCGAGGCCGTCATATGACGTCCACCCAGGATGGGAGATCCCATCTATGGACGTCATATGTCTATAGGCGGGTAGGGAAGTGGTTAAACATTCTTTGCAAGGAAAATGAGCCTATCAACAACAGCAGGCTTGAGGCAAGCTCGGTGACAGGTGACAATACCCCCACCCACACTAAATACCCTCTCTGATGGGGCGCTAGTTGCTGGAATGGCCAGGTATTTTCTTGCCAGATGAGTCTTGAGAAGTTGGGCTGATGCTGCTTCCACCACTCAAGTGGGTCAGTTTCAGGATCCACCTCAGGACCCAATAAGTAGGACTCGAGCTCTGCTTCAATTTTCTCATTTACTGACTGGAGGGACAGTGCAGGTGCTGCTTTCTTAAAGAAGGCAGCTAAAGTTTTCTTCTTAAGTGGGCTTGTCTGTTCTTCTTGGGCTTGGCATATTTGTACAGCAGGACCTTCTTCCTCTGAGCAGAGGGCAGAGAGCTCAGTGACAGCTCTTTTCTTTATAATGTCCAACTTGTCCGGGGTAATGTAGGTGGTAGGGAACCGTGGATCCATTAGTGAAGCCATGTCCAGAAGCTTGTCATTCTCTGGGTCACTGTATTTCTGTTCAAGGTAGTACATAATATTTTCTTTTATTGTAGCGGTGAGATCTACATCTTTCTCCTCTAGCTGAAGGAGACTTGTTTTAAACAGATGCAGCACAGGTTTAATGTATGAAATACTTACGTAAGCTTCTCCAGACAGCGCGTCAGTAAAGTCCTGAATTGATTTGATAGCTTTGTTTGTGGCATCTAAAACCTCCAGATCTTGCCACGTAGGAACAAGATGGCGGGTTTTCTTGTCAGCACCCAGAACACGGACGATGACTCTCTCTTGTTCAAGATATCTTTCAATCATTTTTTGACGCGAACCCCATCTTGTAAGTGACTCTGTTACCAGTTGATGAGGAGGAAGACCTAGCTCTGCCTGAACCTCTGCCATGTCCCGTCTTTTTTTCCAACTATATGAAAAGGCAGAAACTGCCTTTTTACACACTCCAATGGCACGGTCAATCCGTTCATCTTTCACACCATTCACTGTAATAAAGAAAAAAACAACAACAACAATATTTAGTTTGACTAGTTTTGGTTATATCATCACACACCCCTTTGTTTCTAATTTATTTTCACACAAACTTACTGACAGCATTGTGCAGTCGATGTCCAAAGCACTTGAGGTTTGGCCAATTATTGTCCTTCATAGCTCTGATTATATTGGAGCCACTGTCGGTTGTCATACAGGTAAGGCGCTCCTCTGAAAGGCTCCAGGAGTTCAGAGCATCCTTTAACTCTACTGCAATAGTTTCGCCCGTATGGTCCTGGGGGAAATATGATGTTTGGAGACAGACGCTTCGCATGTCCCAGCTATCACTGACATAATGAACCGTAAGAGACATGTAAGGCTGCATGGTTCGGCTCGACCACAGGTCAGTAGTGGCAGCATAAAAGTCAATTCCCTTCAACTCGTTTATTATCTTTTGCCGAGTCTTGTTATACAGCTGAGGAAGAGCAACGTCAGAGAAATACCTGCGGCTAGGTACTGTATATCGAGCGTCCAAAACTTTCAGCAGATTGCTAAACCCTCTCTTCTCAACAGAGTAAACTGGCAGCATATCCGTAGCTATATAGAGGGTAATTGCCTCCGTTATGGCTTTCCACCTTGGCCCGCTCTTCTCATATGGTACACCGTGTAAAAAGCTTTGTTCAAGAGTTGTTTGCTTTGCAAACAGGCCCGGCCCCAGGGTGCTACTGCTAGCGCTGACGCCAGTAGAGTGGTTTTCTTTTTGAAGAAGGCAACACTTCTCAAACTCAGCCGCATGTTTTCGCTTTAAATGCTGAAACAGATTTGTCGTACTGCTACCACTAGGGATGAGCTTCGAGTTCGAGTCGAACTCATGTTCGACTCGAACATTGGCTGTTCGCAAGTTCGCCGAACAGCGAAAAATTTGAGGTGTTCGCGGCAAATTCGAATGCCGCGGAACACCCTTTAAAAGTCTATGGGAGAAATCAAAAGTGCTCATTTTAAAGGCTTATATGCAAGTTATTGTCATAAAAAGTGTTTGGGGACCTGGGTCCTGCCCCAGGGGACATGGATCAATGCAAAAAAAAGTTTTAAAAACGGCCGTTTTTTCAGGAGCAGTGATTTTAATAATGCTTAAAGTCAAACAATAAAAGTGTAATATCCCTTTAAATTTCGTACCTGGGGGGTGTCTATAGTATGCCTGTAAAGGGGCACATGTTTCCTGTGTTTGGAACAGTCTCACAGCAAAATGACATTTCGAAGGAAAAAAAGCCATTTAAAACTACCCGCAGCTATTGCATTGCCGACAATACACATAGAAGTTCATTGATAAAAACGGCATGGGAATTCCCCACAGGGCAACCCCGAACCAAAATTAAAAAAAAAAATGAAGTGGGAGACCCCCTAAATTCCATACCAGGCCCTTCAGGTCTGGTATGGATATTAAGGGGAACCCCAGCCAAAATTTAAAAAAAAAATGACGTGGGGTTCCCCCTATATTCCATACCAGACCCTTCAGGTCTGGTATGGATTTTAAGGGGAACCCCGCGCCAAAAAAAAAAAAAACAGCGTGGGGTCCCCCCAAAAATCCATACCAGACCCTTATCCGAGCACGCAACCTGGCAGGCCGCAGGAAAAGAGGGGGGGACGAGAGTGCGGCCCCCCCCTCCTGAACCATACCAGACCACATGCCCTCAACATTGGGAGGGTGCTTTGGGGTAGCCCCACAAAACACCTTGTCCCCATTGTCTCCCGCTGTGTGACGACGTCTCTTCATCTGATGGCTCTTAAATAACGGGGGGCGGGGCCACCCGGTGACCCCGCCCCCTCTGACGCACGGGACATGATGGGACTTCCCTGTGGCATTCCCCGTGACGTCACAGGGAAGTCCCTGTCAAGTCACCGTGCGTCAGAGGGGGGCGGGGGTCACCGGGTGAGTGCAGAGTACAGGATGCTTTGTAGCACATTGGCTATAAAACAATGCATGCTTGCTTGCCTTTTTTACTGACATTTTGTAAGAAAATTGGTATTTAGATAATTGAGAAATAATTTATTTACTACTGTATACTGACACACTACATCACTAAGTGTATACTATCACACTACATCACCGTATACTGACACACTACATCACTGTATACTGACACACTACATCACTGTACATCACTGTAAACTGACACACTACATCACCGTATACTGACATACTACATCACCGTATACTGACATACTACATCACCGTATACTGACACACTACATCACCGTATACTGAGACACTACATCACTGTATATACTGACACACTACATCACTGTATACTGACACACTACATCACCGTATACTGACACACTACATCACCGTATACTGACACACTACATCACCATAAACTGACACACTACATCACTGTAAACTGACACACTACATCAACGTAAACTGACACACTACATCACCGTATACTGACACACTACATCACCGTATACTGACACACTACATCACCGTATACTGACACACTACATCACCGTAAACTGACACACTACATCACTGTATATACTGACATACTACATTACCGTATACTGACACACTACATCACCGTATACTGACACACTACATCACTGTAAACTGACACACTACATCACTGTAAACTGACACACTACATCAACGTAAACTGGCACACTACATCACCGTATACTGACACACTACATCACCGTATACTGACACACTACATCACCGTATACTGACACACTACATCACCGTATACTGACACACTACATCACCGTATACTGACACACTACATCACCGTAAACTGACACACTACATCACCGTATACTGACACACTACATCACCGTATACTGACACACTACATCACCGTATACTGACACACTACATCACCGTATACTGACACACTACATCACCGTATACTGACACACTACATCACCGTATACTGACACACTACATCACCGTACACTGACACACCACATCACCGTATACTGACATACTACATCACCGTATACTGACATACTACATCACCGTATACTGACATACTACATCACCGTATACTGACACACTACATCACTGTATACTGACACACTACATCACCGTACACTGACACACTACATCACCGTATACTGACACACTACATCACTGTAAACTGACACACTACATCACCGTATACTGACACACTACATCACTCAGTGATGTGTATATATATATACACACACGAGACTGACTGTATATCTATAAATATATTAAATACACTGCAGCTAACTGAATCACCTGCCTGCCTGAAGTATATTAGAAACAGTACACCAGGAATGGACTGCAGTCAGATCTAGCTAAACTGGATACAGTGGATATATATATATATATATATATATATATATATATATATATATATATATATATATATATATATATATATATATATATATACGAGACTGACTGTGTATATATATATATATATATATATATATATATATATATATATATTAAATACACTGCAGCTTACTAGATAACCTCGAAAAAAAAACAAAACTGCGCTAAGGTCAAAAATTGCAAAAATTATGTGCCAAAACCCCATGGTTTAAGTGAAATGACAAATATGCAAAGCAGAAATTCTCCTGCACAACATAATAACATTAATCAAATTGGAAAAACATAAAATCGCGCTAAGCATGTGAAATATAAAAGTGCTCTCATGCACCAATTAGATGACAAAGGCAGGTCATACAACTGATATTGTAAGACCCTATGTTAAACAAAAGAAATATGAAAATCATAAATTGCAAAACACCTGAACAGTAAGTGTAATGAAATATAAAAAAATATAAAAAATATAAAAAATGTCCATATATAACAAAGTGAATGGGCCAGGTGAATTGATATCCAAAGGCCCACACAATAATAACACCCGTGAAGTAGAACAATGATTAGTGTCCATCCATAAGAAGTGTATTCTTCACAGTTGAATGAAGGACTTGTGCCAAAATGTAAGGGGTTACTGCTTACCAGAAGCCCGTGATCCCCTGTTACAGAGGATCAAGGGAAGCCTGTATGTAATAAGCCCTCCAGAGCGTGTCTGGTGCACCAACTATCCTCGATGTATTAGGGGTGATACAGGGTCTCCAGAACTGCCCAAAGGTCCTCATGACATTTCAACACTCCTCATTTCATTCCAAACTGCAATGACACAAACACATGACCTTCAGAATGATAGACTGGGTAGCAACTGCTATTGTGTTCCCACCAGAAACAAAGGTCAGTCTTTTGGTTCCCCTTCTTGCAGAAGAAGGGGAACCAAAAGACATCATACAGCAATGCACTGCGCTCCCGCAGTGTATTATGGGCCGTTACACGCTGCTTGAATTTGGTGCGAACGGCCCATAATGTTCAGTTTTCGACTAACGGACGAACAGCCAATGTTCGAGTCAAACTCATTGTTCGACCCAAACAGAAAGCTCATCCCTAGTCTTGATGCTCCCACAGTGGCGAGGCCCAAGCCAAAACCTCACCAGAAAGGAGTGATATCATGTACGCCACCTTGGAACAATTAGTAGGGAATTAGTTGCTCGGAAGCTCGAAGTGAATTGAGCACTGTTTGATGAAGCCCTGACAAGCTTTAGGATCACCAGAAAAGTGAGGCGGCGGAGGCAGCTGGCGTTTTGAAGAACTGCCCTCCACTGGAGGAAGCTAAAGCAGCAGGAACCGGAACAGGAGCCGGAATGGAGGGTGAGGAAGTTGGCACAACCTGCAGCTGATCCAAATGGGGGAAAGTTCCTGCAGACACTGCATAATCCGTTCTTGATAGGACTGCTGAAAGTTGTTCCAGAAGAGGCTGCGGTATCTCAGAGGAGTTCATGGCCTGAGCAAACTGTCAGGAGTCTGTGATAGTGAACCCTTGTAGATCACCAACTCTGGGTTCCCGAGGGCGAGAGTCTATGCCCCAGCCTGCTTCTACACCAGAGCCCCTGATGGTGTGGATGGACTTGTAGCAAGCTGGAACTAGGTCGCTGCCCCCGGGTTCACCCAGCTGAGGATACGGAGATCAAACACGTGTGCAGAGTACAAGCATCAGGAGACAACAGGAAATCCAGGAGACAAGCCGAGGTCAGGGCGGGTAGCGAGCAAGCATAGATGTAAACTAAGCTGGGGTCGGTACATGGGTAGTTAGGCACATGATACACAAGAGACAAGCAAAAGGGAGCTCAGAGAACTGTGCAGTTGCTCAGGCAAGGAGCACTGCATTAAAGTGGTGGTCCACTCTAAAAACAGAAATAGCAATAAAATTCATAAAAAAATTTAAAAAGAAACATTAGAAATTTTTTTTTTTAACTTACCTGAAACCCCTGTTGCTAGTCAGTCTTCCTAATTTGCCTCTTCCTATTCCGCGGCGATTTCTCCTCCTTCGGTGAGCGGCCCCGTTGCCTTCTGGGAACTGTGTGTGTCCCAGGAAACAACGGGGCCATTCACAAAGCGTCGCGCGACTCGTGCATGCGCAGTAGGAAACGGGCAGTGAAGCCGCAAGGCTCCATTGCCTGTTTCCCTTAGTTAGGATGGAGGCGCCGCCGGCCGATCCGATGGACGGATCGGCCTCGGGCTTCCTGGACAGGTAAGTGTCCTTCATAAAAGTCAGCAGCTACAGTGTTTGTAGCTGCTGACTTTAAAAAAAATAAATAAATAGCGGCCGGAACCCCCCTTTAAGCATGTGTGTATATATAGGCAAGCAAACAAGGAGGTGACCCAGAAAGTAATAGAAGGGAAAAGGATATAAACCCACAGAGGAGTAGGCCACACCCAAAGGTAAACAGAGAAGCCAAACACCACATGTGAAATGGAGTCACAGATCTAGCAGAACCCTCCAGCAAGGAGGTAAGAATTTCACAAACAGAAATCTGTTAGACCGTGAGACATTAGGTCCTTTTGGAGGGCTGCTAGACAAATTATTGTCACTGAAATGGTATGTTTGTGTTTTTGCTTTTTGTTTCTTGGCCTGGTAAGACAATGGGGTTGATTTATTAAAGACAAATAGGCTGTTGACTTTGAAAATGAAGCATGGTGAATGAGGTGATATTGCCCATACCCATAATACCCAGTCAAGCGCAAGGAAAATTTAAAAAAAGTGTTTTTACTAGCACGTAATTAGATGATGGAAGTCAACAGAGCTTCACCTCATTCTCAACGCTCTGGGGAAAATTCCCTTGCAAAGTGCATGTCAGGGAAATAGGCTAGCAAACCAGCACAGGCAAGGCCGCGCTAACGCGCATCAACGCACACGGGTGTGCAATGTTTCTACTAGGCGGACGTCTGGCACCACATTCGGACGTATGCACGTGCGTAGCAACGTCGCGATGTTACGAACGCACGAACGGAACGGTGTGCGTACGACGTGATACTACACCTTGTCTATTTAAACGTCCCACTGATGGTGCCACATTGCTGGATTATCGTCAGCTCTTCCTGTGTTCCTGTGATTGTGTTTCCTGTTTTCCTGACTTCCTGTTGTCCTGACTTCCTGTGTACCGACCCGGCTTGTTATCGACTCCTCTGGACCTCCTGGCTTATTCAACCGGCTTGCTTCTGACTCTCCCTGCCTGCTTCCTGCATCTGACCCCGGCTTGGCTAAACGGACTCCGCATTCCTCTGTCTCCTGTACCTGGACTTGTCGCTTTGATTCTCGGACTGCTTACTGTGTTTGACCCCCTGGCCTGGCTTCTGATTTTCCTATTGGACTTCCATTGGTCCCCTCCTTGGATCCTAAGCACGTTGCCTCTACGGACTTCCTCTATCAAGCCACCAACACCGGCTCCTACTTCCAGGCAACCCGTGCTTCTGTGAGCACCACATCCCTGTACCATATTCAGGGTTGTGCTGCACTCGGCCGCAAGGGGAGCCCTCTCAGCAACTCGGTCTCCTACCAAGGTCCTGACAGTATAATCCAGCCATGTCAGAGACCGACGGAGGTGACTCCCCGATGAAGGCCATTCTCCAGCAAATCACGGCCTTTACCCCAGTCATTCAGAAGCTTCAGGAGGAATACTTCCGGTTGGAGGAACGTCTGCAGCACCTACCTGAGTCATCCTCCTCCTCGGTTCAAGGTCCACCTCCAGCGGCAGCTGCTGGGATCATGGTCCATCCAGAACCACGTGTTCCAACGCCAGAATGTTTCTGTGGCGATCGAAGAAAATTTAGGTCTTTTAAAAACTCCTGCTACTTATACTTCGACTTGCAACCACAGACTTTTTTCAGTGAAACAGTCAAGGTGGGGTTCACTATCTCCCTATTACGTGGTGAGCCACAGACCTGGGCCCATGGCCTGTTGGAACAAAGCAGCCCCTCCATCAACACTATGGATCAGTTCTTTGAAGTCATGGCTCGGTTATATGATGATCCCCTACGGGTAGCCACTGCCGAAGCAAATCTACATTCCCTCCGTCAGGGTCAGCGCCCTGCGGAGGACTATACAGTGGAGTTCCGCACATGGTCCATGGATTCTGGTTGGAATGAGGCAGCATTAAAATACCAATATCGAATGGGGTTATCAGAGGGCCTCAAGGATGAGTTAGCCAGGTTACAGGGTCCGGTCACACTTGAAGATCTCATCCAGTTAACTATTCAGCTTGACAGACGTTTACGGGAACGTCAGGGTGAACGTGACCAGGCCTCTTGCTCCACTCGGAACCTGCCCCAAGTTCAGTCTGCATCAGCTCCCTTACAAGTCGGCATGTTCCATCCAGCATTAACTCCTGGGGTGAGACTTTATCGCCGGCAAGCGAGACTTTGCTTCTACTGCGGGGAATCAGGACATTTCATAGATTACTGCCCCATAAGACCAAGAAAATCGACCCTCCGTACTCACCTTCAAGTATCCAGGTCTTCCTCTGCCCATATCTCACTTCCTGTTACATTGCTAGTGGCAGGTAGGGAGATCCACCTCCAAGCAATACTGGATTCCGGGGCGTGTAGTTGCTTCTTGGACTTGGCCTTGGCTACAGATCTAGCTATTCCGTTAAACTATAAGGAACAGAGGCTAACAGTTCATCTGGCTGACGGCTCCTTGCCAAGCTCGGGTCATGTCACCCAGGAAACCATACCTATTCTTACCACTACCAATTCTGGTCATCAGGAGTTTCTCAGATTTGATGTCTTAAGTTCCCCTATGTTCCCGGTCATCCTGGGAATCCCATGGCTACAAGCACACAATCCTCAGATTGACTGGTCCAAGAAGGAGGTACTCCTTACATCTCCCTATTGCCAACAACATTGTTTGACCCCCAAATTCCAGGACTTTTCCAGTTGCCTGACTGTACAATCCACACCGAGTCCGGATCCTAATGTACCAGCAGCTTACCTGGAATTTCTTGATGTCTTTGATAAAAAGAAAGCAGACACCTTACCGCCACACCGTCCTTACGACTGCCCCATCGAGTTACTACCAGGAGCTACTATTCCTTTTGGTCGTATATTCCCCCTCTCCGAGACTGAGCTTGAGACCTTGAGACAATATATTGATGAGAATCTTGAAAAAGGTTTTATCCGTCCTTCTTCTTCCCCTGCTGGTGCCGGAATCTTCTTCGTTGAGAAGAAGGACAAGACACTGAGACCATGTGTGGACTACAGGGAGTTAAACAAAATTACCCTTAAGAACCGCTACCCACTCCCGCTAATCCCTGAGCTTTTTCAAAGGTTCCGCACAGCACACATCTTTACCAAACTCGACCTCCGTGGTGCCTATAATCTCGTCCGCATCCGAGAGGGGGACGAGTGGAAAACGGCTTTCAGAACAAGATTTGGACATTTTGAGTACCTAGTCATGCCGTTTGGGTTGTGCAATGCCCCGGCGACCTTTCAGCATTTCATAAATGACATCTTCCGGGAACATTTAGATCATTTCGTTGTTGTCTACCTTGACGACATTCTTATTTTTTCTGCCACTCTGGAACTCCATAGAATACACGTGAAGAAGGTACTGAGCATCCTCAGAACCCATGGGTTATTCGTCAAATCTGAAAAGTGCGATTTCGAAAAAACTTCAATTCAATTCCTGGGTCTTATCATCACCACAGGTGGAATCGCCATGGATCCTCAAAAAGTAAAGTCCATCCTTGATTGGCCGGCCCCTTCTGACAAGAAGGGTGTACAGAGATTCATTGGCTTCGCCAACTTCTACAGAAGGTTTATAAAGAATTTCTCCACCATTGTAGCACCTATTACTCAGACAACCCGCCAACATACCAAGTTTAAGTGGTCAGCAGCAGCACAGTCCGCCTTCGATCAGCTTAAGACCTTCTTCACTTCTGCCCCAATTCTGCAACACCCTGACCCTGCTCTACCCTATGTCCTGGAAGTCGACGCCTCAGAAGTCGCCACAGGGGCGATTCTATCTCAGCGTCAGGGTCCCAAAGCACTGCTGCATCCCGTGGCCTTTTCCTCACGGAAAATGAGCCCTCCTGAGAGGAATTACGATGTGGGGGATCGGGAACTTTTGGCAATCAAGACAGCTCTCGAGGAATGGAGGTATCTCCTGGAAGGTGCCACTCATCCCATCCTGATTTTTACGGACCACAAGAACTTAGAATATCTCCGTACGGCCAAACGCCTAAGACCCCGACAGGCTCGATGGGCACTATTTTTCTCTCGGTTTAATTTTCACTTAACCTATCGCCCAGGGTCGAAGAATGGAAAGGCAGACGCCTTATCCCGGATGTTTCCGGACACTCCTGAAGAAATTGCACCTAGTACAATTTTGTCTCCCCAAAACTTCCTACTGATCCAACCCGACCTAAGATCCTCTATTGAGCAGGCCTCTAGTCAGTGTACTGAAGCGGAAGTCTCTTCCCTAAGAAGCCAAGAGGGACTCCTATGGCACCAAGATAAGATTTTCGTTCCCCAGCAAGCCAGATTACAAGTATTGAAGACCTTTCATGACCATCAGCTAGCTGGTCATTTTGGGGTTCGAAAAACAACTGAGCTAGTTCAGCGGTCCCTATGGTGGCCCACTTTGAAACTTGATTGTAAAACCTATGTCGGCTCCTGCATCATCTGCCAACGGAACAAAGGATCCAACGCCAGGTCTTGGGGCTTGTTAAGACCATTGCCAGTCCCAGAACAACCATGGAGGAAGATTTCCATGGACTTTATCGTGGATTTACCCCCCTCAGAAGGATTTACTACCATCTTGGTGGTAGTAGACCGCCTGTCCAAAATGGCGCATTTTTTACCTATGAAAGGTACCCCCTCTGCCTTAGATACAGCAAAAATCTTTATTAAGGAAATTGTTCGACTACACGGATTACCAAATAACATCGTATCAGATAGAGGGGTACAATTTACTTCTAGGTTTTGGAGAAACCTCTGCAAATTACTTTCTATTGAAATGTGTTTGTCCACAGCTTACCACCCACAGAGTAACGGTCAGACCGAAAGGACCAACCAAACGCTGGAACAGTATCTGCGGTGCTTCTGTTCCTTTTCTCAAGACGACTGGATTCAACTATTACCTTGTGCAGAATTTGCTTATAATAACTCAACACACACTTCTACCAACCAATCACCCTTCTGGGCGAATTACGGCTTCCACCCCTCATTCCTACCCAACGTCATTCCGGAATCTTCAGTACCGGCGGTTCAGGACAGAGTGGATTTCATCCATAATAATTATCAGACACTCCAGGATACCATGAAGAAGGCCCAAGAAGAATATAAGAAGCAGTACGATAGGAAGAGAAGAGCGAGCCCTACCTTTAAGATAGGGGACAAGGTCTGGCTCTCATCTATAAATCTCAAGCTACCATGCCCATCTCGGAAATTGGGACCCAAGTTCCTGGGTCCTTTCGAGATCAAACGCGAAATCAACCCTGTAGCCTTTGAACTCACTTTACCCGAATCTTTCAAGATCCATCCTGTTTTTCATGTGTCACTTCTTAAACATGTTGTTTCTAGTCCTTTTCCAGGGAGAGAAGAAGTGCCCCCACCTCCGGTCCAGGTTGGAGATGAAGCAGAATTTGAAGTTGAATCTATCCTTGACTGTCGTCGGAGAGGTAGGACAATTCAATTTCTAGTCAAGTGGAAGGGGTATTCTGCAGAAGAAAACTCTTGGGAGCCCGCAAGTTATGTACACGCTCCTAGGCTAATTCAGAGATTTCGCAGTAGGTATCCCGAAAAATGGGCACGTTTAGGCATCCGGAGGCTGCCCCTTGGGGGGGGGAACTGTCAGGGAAATAGGCTAGCAAACCAGCACAGGCAAGGCCGCGCTAACGCGCATCAACGCACACGGGTGTGCAATGTTTCTACTAGGCGGACGTCTGGCACCACATTCGGACGTATGCACGTGCGTAGCAACGTCGCGATGTTACGAACGCACGAACGGAACGGTGTGCGTACGACGTGATACTACACCTTGTCTATTTAAACGTCCCACTGATGGTGCCACATTGCTGGATTATCGTCAGCTCTTCCTGTGTTCCTGTGATTGTGTTTCCTGTTTTCCTGACTTCCTGTTGTCCTGACTTCCTGTGTACCGACCCGGCTTGTTATCGACTCCTCTGGACCTCCTGGCTTATTCAACCGGCTTGCTTCTGACTCTCCCTGCCTGCTTCCTGCATCTGACCCCGGCTTGGCTAAACGGACTCCGCATTCCTCTGTCTCCTGTACCTGGACTTGTCGCTTTGATTCTCGGACTGCTTACTGTGTTTGACCCCCTGGCCTGGCTTCTGATTTTCCTATTGGACTTCCATTGGTCCCCTCCTTGGATCCTAAGCACGTTGCCTCTACGGACTTCCTCTATCAAGCCACCAACACCGGCTCCTACTTCCAGGCAACCCGTGCTTCTGTGAGCACCACATCCCTGTACCATATTCAGGGTTGTGCTGCACTCGGCCGCAAGGGGAGCCCTCTCAGCAACTCGGTCTCCTACCAAGGTCCTGACAGTGCAACTTCCCTTGCAATGTATTTTTGCTTTTAGGAAATCAACTTTAATAGGTGTAAAAATAGCACCACAAAAAAGCAGAGAGGCAATACAATGTGTGCATTTATTAGATATTTCTTAGCATGTAGAGTATAATACATCCAAACATATTAAATGACTCTTGCTGTCCCTTTATAACTCACAATTTGTTTCTTTAGTCAGCACCTGTAAAGTTCATTCTCAAAATGGATCATTGTCTGTGATTGTATTATAATACATTTTGCCCTTGACTAAAACATTTCTCATTATTTGCAGCCTGCCTAATAATACTTTCCTGAGCATGGCAGTGTAGCCAGGTGTGGGACTAGAAATTGATGTAAGGGAGGAGACATTGCTGAGCAGCGGCGGCCCGTCCATAGGGGGTGCGCGGGCGCCGCCCCCCCCCCCCCCCCCTCCAGGCAGTCACAAAAAAAAAAAATGTTAATGGCCCATTAGATAAAAAAAAAGAAAAAAAGGTCCTTAAGTGAACTGTGTTCGGGCACCGGACACAGTGCTCTATGGGAAGCGCCATGTCTATGCAATCAGGCGCTTCATTTGCGGGCTTTTGTCCCACCTTGCGGCGCATTCCATCGCGCTGAACAGCTTCCGCCCGGTGCCCGTAGTATGTATTACTACGGCCGGGTGGTTTGATTGACATCCGAGTTAGATGTCACTTTCGGTTTTCTCTCTCCCATTGCGCCCAAGCGGAGGAAGTATAAGGACGGACTCCTCCACCGCCGCTGCCAGTGCCCACTGAAGAAGACACAGCAGGAGGAGAGGACACCACAGCAACGTAATTTCCGGTCCGGACCTCCCGCAGAGAACGGGGGGGTTTGATGGGACAGTGAGGCTGCATTTGATGGGACAGTGAGGCTGTATTTGATGGGACAGTGAGGCTGCATTTGATGGGACACAGGCTGCATTTGATGGGACAGTGAGGCTGTCTTTGATCTGATAGCCAGGATCATTCAACCCACTTCCTCTAATACCAGTTTGTCCTGGACCATCTTCAGTCTGTGACTGGACAGTGATATGAGAAACAGTACAGTGATGGTCTTCAGCGCACTATTTATTTGTTAGCACATGAACTGATTGTGCTCCTTTCACACTCCAGCTCTGCTGTGCAGAGACTGCAAGAGACTGATACCAGTTTGGATTCATATACTTACACTGCTTGCATTTAAAAATACATTTTGATGTAGAAATGATCACAGAGCTCCAATAATTTGTCTCTGTTATATCTGCCTAGAGTTCAGTTTTAATAAATACATAATACATCTTGTTATGCAATATTAATATTAACCTTTTTTTTTTTACCCACAATATTATTCCCCTTATTTTTTGACATACACTATATTGTCAAAAGTTTTGGAACGCCTGCCTTTACACGCACATGAATTTTAATAGCATCCCTGTCTTAGTCCATAGGGTTTCATATTGAGTTGGCGCACCCTTTGCAGCTATAACAGCTCCAACTCTTCTGGTAAGGCTGTCCACAAGGTTTAGGAGTGTGTCTATGGGAATGTTTGACCATTCTTCCAGAAGCTCACTTGTGAAGTAAGCACAGGACAGGGGAATACCACGTGGACGGCTGTGTGAAAGTGGTCAGCAGCTTTGGAGCTGCTGCATCACTTTCACTTTGAAACCAGTCGCCAGCTCTACAAAACCCACACAGCCATCAGCTTATGATCAAAGGTTCACTCTTTGGACATACATAGTACTGAACAAAGGAAAATTGTATGCTCATCTTACCATAATTTTCCTTTCCTGGTGCATCTTCATGGCAGAATACAATGGGTTGTGGCTCCACCCCTGTAACCTGATAGGATTGGATAACTGTAAATTTAAGACAGACCCGGCTCACAGCATTCTCAGTAACTCTCAACATTTTGGTGGGAATCTGTATGCTGCCATGAGGATGCACCAGGAAAGGAAAAGTATGGAAAGGTGAGTATACAATTTTCCGTTTTCCTGGTACATCATGGCAGCATACAATGGGAACTATTTTGCCAGACAGAAGAAAAAATTTGTAATGATCAGTGTAAGTATGCTCCCGCACAACAAATTTTCCAAATTCTACTGTTCTACAGCACTGGAACAGCCTAATAAAGAGTAATTGAGGTGTTCCGGGAGGACCATGTTGCTAACTTGCAAAAAGCCTCAAGAGACACTCAGCTCCGCGCTTTCCACAGAGTTGTCACTGCCCTGGTTGAATGTGCTCTTAAGTCTTTCAGAACAGAAAGGTCCCGTGAAGTGTAGTCTCCTTTAATTGTCTTAACAATCCAAGAGGTGATTGCACGTATTGATGCTGACTGTCCTTGCCTTAAGCCATGCGAGAGCAAGCACAGATTTCAGCTTGCCGGATTGAAAATGTGGCTGCCAATAGGCCTTCAGGGTTAGGCCAGCATCCAGGGGATGTCATTCTCCTGATTCACCCAAAGAAAAACGGGAAAAGACTTCCTGGTTAACCCATTCAAGTCGACTGTATGCATATATTTGGCCCTACAGAACTGGGCTTTTTTTTCGTGGGGCCACATAAACAGTATTTCACAAAAGTGAGTACACCCCTCACATCTTTGTAAATATTTTATTATATCTTTTCATGTGACAACACTGAAGAAATGACACCTTGCTACAATGTAAAGTAGTGAGTGCACAGCTTGTATAACAGTGTAAATTTGCTGTCCCCTCAAAATAACTCAACACACAGCCATTAATGTCTAAACCGCTGGCAACTAAAGTGAGTACACCCATAAGTGAAAATGTCCAAATTGGGCCCAAAGTGTCAATATTTTGTGTGGCCACCATTATTTTCCAGCACTGCCTTAATCCTCTTGGGCATGAAGTTCACCAGGGCTTCTCAGGCTTCCACTGGAGTCCTCTTCCACTCCTCCATGACGACATCACGGAGCTGGTGGATGTTAGAGACCTTGCGCTCCTCCACCTTCCGTTTGAGGATGCCCCACAGATGCTCAATAGAGTTTAGGTCTGGAGACATGCTTGGCCAGTCCATCAACTTTACCCTTAGCTTCTTTAGCAGGGCAGTGGTCATCTTGGAGGTGTGTTTGGGGTTGTTATCATGTTGGAATACTGCCCTGTGGCCCAGTCTCTGAAGGAAGGGGATCATGCTCTGCTTCAGTATGTCACAGTACATGTTGGCATTCATGGTTCCCTCAATGAACTGTAGCTCCCCAGTGCCGGCAACACTCATGCAGCCCCAGACCATGACGCTACCACCACAATGCTTGGCTGTAGGCCAGACACACTTGTCTTTGTACTCCTCACCTGGTTGCCCCCACACACGCTTGACACCATCTGAATCAAATAAGTATATCTTGGTCTCATCAGACCACAGGACATGGTACCAGTAATCCATGTCCTTAGTCTGCTTGTCTTCAGCAAACTGTTTGCGGGCTTCCTTGTGCATCATCTTTAGAAGAGGAGTCGACAGCCATGCAGACCAATTTGATGCAGTGTGCGGCGTATGTTCTAAGCACTGACAGGCTGACCCCCCCACCCTCTTAACCTCTGCAGCAATGCTGGCAGCACTCATACGTCTATTTCCCAAAGACAACCTCTGGATATGATGCTGAGCACGTGCACGCAACCTCTTTGGTCGACCATGGCGAGGCCTGTTCTGAGTGGAACCTGTCCTGTTAAACCGCTGTATGGTCTTGGCCACCGTGCTGCAGCTCAGTTTCAGGGTCTGGCAATCTTCTAATAACCTAGGCCATCTTTATGTAAAGTAACAATTCTTTTTTTCAGATCCTCAGAGTTCTTTGCCATGAGGTGCCATGTTGAACTTCCAGTGACCAGTATGAGAAAGTGAGAACGATAACACCAAATTTATTACACCTGCACCCCATTCACACCTGAGACCTTGTAACACCAACGAGTCACATGACACCGGGGAGGGAAAATGGCTAATTGGGCCCAGTTTGGACATTTTCACTTAGGGGTGTACTCACTTTTGTTGCCAGTGATTTAGACATTAATGGCTGTGTGTTGAGTTATTTTGAGGGGACAGCAACTTTACAATTTTATACAAGCTGTACACTCAATACTTTACTTTGTAGCAAAGTGTAATTTCTACAGTGTTGTCACATGAAAAGATATAATAAAACAAACATTTACAAAAATGTGAGGGGTGTACTCACTTTTGTGAGATACTGTATGCGTATCAGTGTTTGTGCTGGGAGCGCTCTGCACTGCGCACTCCCAGCACAGATACTTGTCTGTTATCGGGATGCCTGAGTTCCATACTAACTAGTGGAAAGATATCTCCCATGGGACTTTGTTGCAGCAATAGAAATCACACAGTTTCAAATGTATATATAAAAATAGAAAATCTTTATTGAACAACAAGTTAAAAGTTGTCTGGTCTTGACAATTTATGTCCTAATCTTAAAGACATTCCTACTAAACACATATGAAGCAGGAAAACATTGAATTGAAATAAATTGCATATCCACTAAATCAACCCAACGTGTTTCAACTTATACAAAGTTTTCATCAGGGATTAAGGAAGTGGAAGCAATCCTACATACATAGAGAAAACAAGAAAAAATGCACAATGAAATTTGTATTAACTTTACTGAGTTATATATGGTCTTATTGTTTCATACCACATTTGTAAAAAATATTGCACTTACAGAGATAGTACAAAATAGTGTGTTTATATAAAACAACCTTAGTTATCAAAAAATCTCTTAACTAAGCTCATAAGGCAATAGTTGGTGGTAAAGGTCTGTCGGGCCCATGGGGAAAAAACAATTCCAAAAACGCTCCACACCAAAAGAAATTCTCCATGTGTCTATATTCATACATACATGAATACAAATGTGTTCAAGATGGTGTAAAATGAACCATCCCAAACACACCAGTTATTTATAGTGTGGGCGATTTGGGAGGTGCTCCCTGAGGCCACCCCCATCCCCTAAGATCAATTAAGACCTATTAGGCCCAGGAGATTGGGGCAGGCTCCTCCCCCAGTGCACTCCCGGGTGGTGGACACCCAGAAAATTGTCACAGGGAGGTGCTCTCCCAACCATCCCCACCATCTTTGGACATCTTCGCTGGGAGAGAGGGCACAGACCACCAATGCAGCACACAGGAAATGAAGCAGGACCCAGTATCAAAAGAGAAAAGTGATGTAAGACGCTGTGCGTGACATCACATATGCGACAGATGCATCAGTGGCAGCACCCCATAGAGCGAAGCAATACTGTATAGGAATACAAGAAACAAACACAAGGGGGGACCAAACTAAGTACAGTATGAAGAACACCTGGGTTTATTAAAAGTAAATAATCAACTCATATGTGTATTAAAAAAGACAGGCATACTGTATCTAATGCACTGCAGCAAGGTGATGAGTCAACATGGGCTCCCGTACTCACCCGGATAGCACAGTGTCCCATGCACCTCTGGGATGGCAGAATATTGCGGCCAAAAGCCACAGTGACATTGTGAGAGTTTGCCAGCAAGGGAGGGGGGATGAGTCCTAAGAGGGCCAATGAGAGCTGCAGAGCTGGACGTGTGCCTTTATGTGTCTGTGTAAATCCAGAAAGTGAACAGGCAGCAGTTTCAGCTGCCCACAGTTAAAATTAATGCAGCCAAACTCAGTGGAGGGAGATTTCTGCAGAATATTTGGCAAGTACAGAACCACAGTATATATAAAATAATATGCAAAGTGGTTGAAGGGACACTTCAGAATGACAAAGATGTTTTTATTACAAATTATGTGAGTAGAATGCAGTTCCTCTAAAACTGGCCACTCTGTATTTAGTTTCTGACAGGCTGCACAAGAAGCCCCTTATCTCTGGAACTAGAGGTGGCAGGAGCCCCAAATTTATCAGTGGTGGGGTAGGTCCCTGTGACCCCAGGTAGCGAGCTACGACCCTCGATCATTTTTTTTTAAATATTTTTTTATGTTCATGGTAGGTGAGGCTCTGCCTCACCTGCCTCCCCAACTGCAGGTCCCTGATACATATGACTGAGGAGTAGAGACTTCATGTTTCTACTCTTTGGCTGATTCTTAAATAAAAGTTACTACTTTCCTGACATCTGCTTCTTTTTCTGTTGCAGCTTCCTCCAAGCAACCTTGACATATTGGCTTATCAGGCAATGACTTTCCTCCACAAACCCAGCAACTGTTAGGGCTGGTAGCCTGCAATGATTTATAGATGAGGAGCAATGATAATGAGAGGTGAGATTACTATGATTAACATTGACTGGAATGCCTGTGATTATATGGCGACTTGTTTTGGCCTTTAGAACATACCTCCCAACATTTTGAGATGGGAATGAGGGACACCTACTAACAAATGTATGTTGGCATAGGACACGCCCCATGCCACACGCCCTTAAAGGAGCATTAACTAAAAAAAAGGTAATTAAATCTACAGGGACTTTTTTTTACCACTACTATTCCTTTATATTGGCTTTTAAAATGTACAATTGCAGCAATTTAGAAATTGGATGAAAGGTTTAGCACTGGGAAACACTTTTTTAAAGATAAAAAGTGCATTTTATATACAACTATATAGATCAGACCAAAATGAGGGACAAATCAGGGGGAATGAGGGACATAGGGACATTGCTCCAAATCAGGGACAGTCCCTCCAAATCAGGGACAGTTGGGAGCTATGCTTTAGAGGGCTACCTCCATCTTGAGGTCCTCACAGGGCTGTAAATATTACATCAGCATTGGAACCAGATGCTCTCTTTCTCAATATCTTCATGACTTAACTAATTCCTTACCTTACAGGCAATGATTGGTCTGACTGGGCAGCATTCCCAACGAGACAGGGTAAAGCAGCAAACTGAAATGAAAAACCGCATGATACATTGATCCCAGAGCAAGCATAGAGAAGGAACCTGAGATAGGAAGAGCCCAGGTGAATGCCAGAAAGTGAGAATTAACACCCGCAGAAAATGACCACATAAGCCTCCAGTAGGCATTAATAGAGAACACCAATAAGTGCTGCCCAAATATGCCTTAAATACATTTAAAACTGGCACCCCTGGCCATCAGTGACGATATCACGGTCCCAGCATGCTCAGCTCCCGACACCAACTTGAAAAAGGGCAAGCCAGGAAAAACCTGACCACAGTGAACGCATCACTTCCTGTTGTGTTCAAAGTGTACTTCCACTGCTGCTGCCATCTTGAAAATGGCAAATGTCCACAACTAGGGATGCGCCGAAATTTCGGCCACCAAAACATATTGGACGAAAATGGCCCTTTCGGCAAAAAGTCGAAAGAGAATTCTTGCCGATACTGGCGCCGAAAATCTCGCATGCTGTAAAAATATAGAGAGGGTGTAAAAAACCTTCTCTTCTCACAGACACGTGTTATGTCAACAGTGTCTTAGGCGTTTTGTTCAAAAGTTCAGTAGCCAGACTGTCTTAAAACAAAGTGTGAGTTTATTTGGTCACACTTGGCAACAACTTGAAAATATATACAAAGTTAAATTCTTCTTACAGCTTGATGTAGTAAAACAAAAATAACAGGAACAAAAATCTTGTATCAAGAAGGTTCAAGAGATGTCTCAGCTCCGTCTGTTCTTCTCTATGTCAGAGAGATGTCCGCTCTAGCAGCTGTTTGTGAGGTAGGCTGTATTTAGGCCTAATGTAAACGAAATGTCTTCTGTAGAGTAAGAATGCGTGTGTTCTTCTTTGTGTATGTGAAAAGGTAGTGAAGTCCTTCTGTGTGTGTGTGAAGGACATGTCTTGTGTGTGTGTGTGGTGTGTCGTGTGTGTGTAGTAAAGTGTGTGCGCCGTGCGTGTGTCGTGCGTCCTGAAGTGAAGTGTCACTCTGTTTTTATACTATTTCAAATCAACTAGTCAGCAGACTAAAGCCATAGCCATATACGGCTAGAACTAAAAATGAAATGATCATATTCGTGATTCTTCTAAATATTCTCTTTCCCATGAGCTAACACGTCTCTTAAACTTCTTGATTGTCAGTAACACACAGCAGATTCTTATAAAAAACTAAAGGTGAATGACCTTTCCAAATGGCTGAATTCTTGTAATGGATATCCTTTAAGCTACAGAAATGCAATTCTGTACCAAACCTTACAAATGCATATTAAACTATAATTGGATACATATAAACATATATTACTTCACACAAACTCAATCTAACTAACTAATTAAATAACTATATCAAATAACTAACTATATTATAGATAATATATGTTTTTACCTTTAAAAAGATCTTTACAAAAAAGTCTATGACAGATATACTGAGTATATTCTTATCTGTGAAACCACTGACCTACTGACCTCTAGTCATTAACTTTGCACATGCAGGACAACTGGTACAAAAAATGACACCCACACAACCTAGCTATTTCAAGATTTGTCTTATGCTGAGCTGAGTGAGCTTTTTCAAAGTCAAAGCTTAAAAGGGACCCAGACTGCATACTTACAGATCTTGATTATAAAGCCGAATTAATATAATTATTCTACAATTCCCCCTGAATATAATTTATTATATTAACTAAATCACGCACACTCCTTTCATACACATTTTGAATCAGTTGTTCCAGATGTACCACAGCCAATCACAGGATCAGATAAGCCAGAAGTAATTTTCCGACTAAAAATACCTGTCATAATTTTTTCACCTTTTTTCATTTCTTCCTTAATAAATTTATAAAATCGTTTCATTCTAACCATAATATAGATCTGAAATAAAATACATAATATCATGATAATAAATATAATAACTATAGGATGCAATAATATATTTCCGGCAGCAGTTGTCATTGAGGCATTTCCTCAAACTAAAACATTCCTGCTGATTACATCCTACCCATTTAGTTCTTATTTTTACCAATTATTTTTATTAATTATTACCAATTTTTTAGAAACAAAAAGTATAATTCCAATGTACCTTAAAAATAACCAAATAATCTTTCCAATTGATATCTCAGTTGACATCTCTGTTGGCATCCCTGGTACCTTCAGATCTTTAATTCTTAACCATAACTTTAGCTACTGGAATAAATTACTAAACATGCTCATAAGAAGTAGAAATCTCATTCAAGACATCATTTCTATTTAAATTTAGCAAAGGCCTAGGCATGTTTTGTGAACAAACTTCTGAAATACCTGCACCTGTTGTTTGCAAAGTTTGCAACCACACTTCTTTCTGTACAACAGATTATATAAAAATAACGGAGTATGCTAATCTCAATAGACTTCCTGTCATTAACTCAAAAAGTTAACAACCTTATGTTAAAAAATAATAAAGTTTTTAAACTAAGACTATAACAGGTAAATAAGTCACCCAATCTTTACCTTATTCTTGAATCATCTTACCCTATTTAGACTTTATAATACTATTCATATGTTCTACAATACCTGAGTACTTAAGATGATAAGAAGCAAAAACTTTACCAAAAACCTAAAATTGCATACACGTCCTGCAAAATTTTAAATCATAATCTGATTCCATGGTTTGAAATCCAACCCCAATGGAATATGACATAAGTTCACAACAACTTAGCTTTTGTTAAAAATATTATTTTTTCTAGAATAACCTCAATTAATTTATCAAAAAGAAACATTAACTAAAAAAAAACAACATCCTAGTATCCTCCTTAAGCAGGAAAAAACTAATATAATCTATATGGATTTGCCAAATTCCTCAATACTTTGTAGTATTAGGTTACTTTTTCCTATTGGATAGTTCTATAAACAAATAAAACATTATTCAGAAGTTTGATGACAAAGTGTTCTAACATGAGTAGTTTAGAATTTCTTTCATTAGCTTAAATAAAAAAATCAATCAATCAGTCAGTCAAGTACCTGGATATGCAAAAAGAAATATTTTCATTTAAAAATAACTCTATCCATTATTGTTGGAATCAATTATTTTTTTTTTTTTACAATAAATGTTATCTCCATAATCAATCTGTACTGACTCTAAGACAAAATCTCATAGTCCCCCTCTTTATCCTGTGACTAATATTAAATCTTGTAAAAGAATAATATTACCAGATTATTGCATTTTTTTCTTTACACTGACAAATTAGGTTGGGCTTTCCCAAATATTCTATTTCTGAAAGAAATTTGATCATGTTGAAATTTTTTCAGAACCAAAAACATTCCTCTCATACAGTATGATTGAATGAACCACACATGCCTGTCACTCTGACTGCTAAACACATGGCAGTCTAAAGATCAGCTTTCAATGCAGACACTTACAGAAAGTTTAATATTGTCATTCCATTGTGCCAATATTTGGATCCATCTATAGAAGCACAATAAACTCTTTCCCAATAAATGTCCACTAAAAGTTGAAAAAGTGACTTTTTCCTGATTAATTTACACAACTGTGGTTCTATCCCTCATATTGCATCTATTTAATCCCCATGTATTTTTAAATACCACTACAACTGATCTTTTTAACATCCAATTGCCACTAGACAAAGCTGTGTGTATTGACACCTTCTGTTTTCCTTGTAATAACACCCTTAGTGTAACATAAGATGTTTTCAAAACAAATGGTGCAAAACCCACAATGTCTCTGATCTGTAACATTGGACAATGCACTCCTAACACATTTTTTATATAAATACCAATGAAATTTGTCTCATCACCCACATACACTTAAATGTAAAATGGCTGAGAGAGATCTCTATATTAATCAAAAAATACTAAATTAATAAGAACTTTCTTTAGATCTTCAAATTATTGTATATAAGTTATAATTTGTTATTAAAAAATATTTGCCCTACATTAAGCCTATATAATTCATTAAAATTCACTCAGACAAATTCTTTGTCTGCAAAAATCTCAATAAACTCTTAAGAAAAGTTATTAAGGCTTCAAAAAAATCTTATTTTTTAAAAACAATAACTTTAGTAAGTAATAATACCTTTTAAAAATGTATTTTTTCTCATCCATGAACCCTCTTCCAAATATTTGGAAGACTTTGATCCACAGAAGTGAAAACTGTCATGGCATGACGACTAGTCTGTGTAACTTGATCTGCATTTCTCTGTTGGTAATACACTCCTCATATGTCACAAACTCTTCAGAGAATGATCTGTTACAATCAGTCTTAGCTATCATGCTTTGTATACAATACACTGTACAATTCGATAACAATCTAGTTTTTCGTTTTTAAAATGTTTAACCTTTTTACCACTTTTTAAACATATTTTGTTTGTACATCTGCCAGAAATCATGTACACTACGTTATATGATTTTCCTGATTATAGTAATGACAAAAAAATTGTTTAGAGGACAATCTCATGAGACTCACAGATTGAGTCCTGCCCAAAAACTGCGATTGGCCATATCCCCGAGAAAACTCCTCCATCAATCAAAGTCCTTACTTTTACTAGAAATACTAATTTACAAAGACTTTTAACAATTGCTATTTTTACAATTTTTTAGAATGAACAAAACTTTCATATTTTAATATTTTCTCTGGGTAGTCTTAAATAAATTAGAACAATCTACTACTTTTAATTTAATAACCAAATCCAAGTTTGGAATTTTTGTAAAAATTGTTCAATCCTTAACTTATTATTTCTTACAACCAAATCTGTAGGATTTTTGTAAGACACTAAACACCATGTTATTTTCCATAATCTCAATTTCATACAGTTCTTTCCACAATCTTAAGCAATACTTTTTTCTCTGAAAACTTTTTCTTCCCCCTATATATGTGTTTTAATATGACCACGTGTAATAACACACATTTTCTGTTGTTCAGGGCCTAAAATATTCATAAACATTTACATGCAGCATTAAACTTAGTTTCCTTATTAAATAACTTCTTTACACTCTGGAATTAATTAATTACCTTACTACTGCATGTATTCCTGTATTCCATATATATGGAATGTATCAATTTCCCGATGGTACAGGAAAATAGTTCTGAACCTTGAGAAGTTAACCATCCCATGTTACCCTATTATATAAACAAACACACTCACCCCTTGTTAGTATGATAGTCCTTGTGCACTTAAAAAAAACAAGAGATGAATAATGTCCTTTAACTTTGTTGTTCGTTGCCTTTTCTTTAGTTTGTTGCGTTTTCTTTCTTTCGTTGCTTCTTCTTTCGTTTGTTGCTTTTTCTTGGAAGAATCATTTTCTTGTAGCTTTTTGCCTTGTTCCTTGTATTGTGTGCTGTAGTGTGCTTTAGTGTGCTTCAGTGTACTTGCCTGTTGATTTTTCTTTGCCTGTTTCTTGGACTTTCCATCTTCAAACATCAAAATCCGACTTTCATGTTAGCTTACCAAATAGTACATACATCTGCCTGTTGTACCTCAATGGTAGCTTTTTCAAATAACGTGAAGTCTCAGTTCTTAGGAACTAACCTTGGCAGAAATCTTCACGTACGTAACGTTACGTTTTCACAAACAAAGTCTTGGATTTCCAACAATAACTTGAAGCATATCATCCAAATGGCCTTGACAATCAACTTCGTAGGCTGGGTCTTCCTTTTTTTTTTTTTTTTCAAAGTTACAAACTTTGGCTAGAGGTGAGAAAACAGACATAGAAAAACTCACCCGGGACTTATTGAACTGTTGTCCACATCTGACGCAAACGCCTCCTTCTAGGTTCTTTACTTAGTTTCTTCTTGGAGCTTGTTGTTCCTCCATATTTGATTATCAGATGCCATATCTTATTTAGAAGAATTTCTCGTCTTTAGCTGGCTCAGTTCCTTGGACCTTGCATCCTTGTCTGATGGAGCACAAACGCCGCTTTCTAGGTTCTTTGATGGTTTTTTCCCGAGACTTGATCAATCATGAAAATGTGTGAGTCTCCCCCCTTTGTCGAGGAACAGGGAAAAAAACTGGACTGGCTGGCAATCGCCAATGTAAAAATATAGAGAGGGTGTAAAAAACCTTCTCTTCTCACAGACACGTGTTATGTCAACAGTGTCTTAGGCGTTTTGTTCAAAAGTTCAGTAGCCAGACTGTCTTAAAACAAAGTGTGAGTTTATTTGGTCACACTTGGCAACAACTTGAAAATATATACAAAGTTAAATTCTTCTTACAGCTTGATGTAGTAAAACAAAAATAACAGGAACAAAAATCTTGTATCAAGAAGGTTCAAGAGATGTCTCAGCTCCGTCTGTTCTTCTCTATGTCAGAGAGATGTCCGCTCTAGCAGCTGTTTGTGAGGTAGGCTGTATTTAGGCCTAATGTAAACGAAATGTCTTCTGTAGAGTAAGAATGCGTGTGTTCTTCTTTGTGTATGTGAAAAGGTAGTGAAGTCCTTCTGTGTGTGTGTGAAGGACATGTCTTGTGTGTGTGTGTGGTGTGTCGTGTGTGTGTAGTAAAGTGTGTGCGCCGTGCGTGTGTCGTGCGTCCTGAAGTGAAGTGTCACTCTGTTTTTATACTATTTCAAATCAACTAGTCAGCAGACTAAAGCCATAGCCATATACGGCTAGAACTAAAAATGAAATGATCATATTCGTGATTCTTCTAAATATTCTCTTTCCCATGAGCTAACACGTCTCTTAAACTTCTTGATTGTCAGTAACACACAGCAGATTCTTATAAAAAACTAAAGGTGAATGACCTTTCCAAATGGCTGAATTCTTGTAATGGATATCCTTTAAGCTACAGAAATGCAATTCTGTACCAAACCTTACAAATGCATATTAAACTATAATTGGATACATATAAACATATATTACTTCACACAAACTCAATCTAACTAACTAATTAAATAACTATATCAAATAACTAACTATATTATAGATAATATATGTTTTTACCTTTAAAAAGATCTTTACAAAAAAGTCTATGACAGATATACTGAGTATATTCTTATCTGTGAAACCACTGACCTACTGACCTCTAGTCATTAACTTTGCACATGCAGGACAACTGGTACAAAAAATGACACCCACACAACCTAGCTATTTCAAGATTTGTCTTATGCTGAGCTGAGTGAGCTTTTTCAAAGTCAAAGCTTAAAAGGGACCCAGACTGCATACTTACAGATCTTGATTATAAAGCCGAATTAATATAATTATTCTACACATGCGCAGTAGAGGCGGCAGAACCAGTGGGTGACGTCACTCGCTGTGTGGGTGGCGTGCACGTTCCTCGTGGTTAAGACGCCGCAACACCGCACTCGTAAGCACGTTCCCTGGTGAAATGCTGCACCTTGCCCACGGACGCTCCTCGTGCTTGTGAGACGCTGCTGGGAAGCCAGAAACGGTACTGGGAAGCGAGAGACGGCTTCATAGAGGGCTGCACATAGCATACTCAAATACAAGAGTGGGCACTGTCACTCCTGGATGGCTAACATTACTATTCGCCGGTGAGCATTGCTGCTTTTGCCTTCTTAAACTGACATAAACAAACTAGTAATTTTATTTCTTGATTATTTTATTATAGTACTAGTACTGACTATATAAAATGACTGTGTGTCTGCACTGCAGTACATCTGATCTGACTTGTAGCAAAAAAATATATATATAATTGAACTGACTGAGTGATTAAATATGATTTGAAATGGAATGTAATGGATTGCAAATTGCAAGCTATTTTTTTTTTTTTTTTTTAGCTATTCTGTAGTATACAGTATAAAATTCATGCTTTTGCTGTTATTGAATGTGTCACTTTGACAGCATAGTATAAGTTATACAGTACTGACATGACAGCAAGCGCATTCATTTTCTAAACATGACAGTATGCAATAAATATATAATATATTATATTTCATATATAATATATTAATAATTATATTTTTTGCGTACTGTCATGTTTAAAAAATTCATGCGCTTGCTGTCATGCCAGTGTCGTATAACTTTTTAACTTATAATACTACGCTGAGACAAAGTGACACATTTTATTCAGTGACAACAAGGCGCATGAAGTATACTACAGAATAGCTAAAAAAAATAAAATAGCATGCAATTGCAATTTGCAAGCAATCCATTCCATTTCAAATCAAATTTATTCAGTTCAATTATATTTTTTTGGTACAAGTCAGATGTACTGCATTGCAGACATAACTACCTTGCATGCCAAGAGCAGCACCATAAAAAAAAAAGGAAAAAAGAAAGATTGCTTACTAGTTTTTATTTTATTTTTTAAAGCTGCCTCCTGGGGTTTAGCTTTTAAATTGATTTCGCCCCCCCCCCCTCAGATTTCACTCCCACTATAAATCATTCTATGATATTATTCTACGTTACCAGCAAAAGGTGGACCATGTCTGCAGTGTGGAAATATTTTAAAGTTTCTAATAAAGACCCAAAATTTGCAATCTGTACTCTTTGCTCAACAGAAATTTCAAGAGGGGGTACAGTGCCAAATAATTTTCAACAGGTTTGATACACCACCTGAAAACACGTCATCCAGTTCAGCATTCTGATTACAAGAAAACAGCGCCACTTTCAAAAAGTGCCTCAGGCTTAACACCATCTGTGGCCACAGTGTTTGAAAAGGTTCAAAAATATGCAAATGACAGTCCCAAAGCTCGTGCCATTACAGCTAAAATTATGGAATTTATTGCATTAGACGTCCAGCCATTCTCTGTTGTGGAGGACATTGGATTCCTTAGGCTCATGCAACATATTGAGCCGCGTTACTCACTACCAAGCAGATGCTACTTTGCAGGTACCAGTCTACATGAATTGTTTAGCAGTGTTAGAAAACACGTTCAGGAGCTCATGACTACCGACAAAGCAATCAGTTTTACTACCGACATTTGGAGTTCAGATCCCAGTCCAACGAGCATGCTCAGCCTGACAGCGCAGTGGATAGATGACAAATTTCAATTGCAAAACATCCTACTTAACGCACGTGAGTTTGTTGGATCACATACTGCAGCAGCAATATCTGATGCGTTAGAAACCATGCTTGACACTTGGCACATTGAGAAGTCTAAAGTGCATTTGATTGTCCGAGATAATGCACGGAACATGACAAAGGCAATGGAGGACAGTGAACTTCAAAGCATACCGTGCATGGCACACACGCTACAATTGGCTGTGAATCAAAGATTGCTGAGTCAGCACACCATATCTGATATCGTAACAAAAGGAAGAAAAATTGTGGGTCACTTTAAGCATTCTCCGCTTGCTTATTCCAGATTACAAGCTTTGCAGATGCAGTTTGGAAAGGTACCAAAACGACTGAAGCAAGATGTAGCAACTCATTGGAACAGCACCTACTATATGCTACAAAGTCTTTTTGAACAAAAGCGTGTTTTAGCTGCATACATTGCAGATTACGAGCTGCCAGCAACACTGAGTGCATATCAGTGGACGTTAGTTGAAAATAGTTTGTCTCTTCTATCTCCATTTGAACAGTTAACAAAAGAAATAAGCTCAACTAATGCTTCCATTGCTGAAGTTATCCCCTTGATTGCTGCACTGAAGCGCTGCTTGGAAAAGAGGTAGAAACAGACCATGGCGTAAAAACAGCTAAAACAACTCTACTGGAGTCCGTTACCAACCGGTTCAAGACACCGAGTCAAACCCCCTGTACTGCATTGCAACAGTTCTAGATCCTCAATTTAAAGAGCATTACTTTAATGTGGAGAAAAAGCAGCGTGTATGGGAAATGATACTGGCACAAATGGAGGTGGGGGAAGCATCTAGTGAAGGAGATTTGAGGTGTCGCACAGAGGAAAGTGAGAAACAGTCGCATACAAGTGAAGAGGAACACAGTCCCTCCATATCTGATATGTTTGAAGAAATTTTACACGAATGCACCCCAATCCATAGTGGTGCCACAACAAGTGCAGCTACCCAACAGCTGGACATTTATTTAGCTGAACAGCCCATTGCCAGACGCGACAATCCCCTTGAGTACTGGCGCATCAACAAAGAACATTTTCCCTTGCTTGCACAGATTGCACACAGATATTTATCTGCCCCAAGCACCAGTACAGAGAGTGAGAGACTATTCTGTCTAGCTTCTCATATTCTTGATGAGAAGAGAAACCGTCTCTCCTGTGAGAAAGCTGAACCGCTTTTGTTCTTAAAGTGAAATCTGCCACTTTTACTGAAATCGATTTAAAAATCCGTAGCATAGACCAATTAATTTAACATGTTGAACATAGTAAATGAATTGGTATTGGACTGTGCTATTGGACAATTGGAACATACAACATAGTATGACTGAGTACCTAGTATGTTCCAATTGTCTAGTTGTGCCATTTGTTGGTGGTTCATTGTAGTTCTTCTACAGTTTTTTGCACTTCAATTTAGAGAGAACTCCAGCTTTTGAACTACTGTACCATAGTTTCTTGCTGTTGGGCCAAACTTTGTCTCTCCCTAAGCCAGGGCCGGACTGGGAATGAAAACCAGCCCTAGAAAAATGTCATACCAGCCCCATAGCATTATTATACCAGCCCAACAGCATAACGTCATTATTTTCTTGTTCATAAAATGGAAAACCATGCATTTAAAGCACATTTAAAGAGTGCATTATATATAGATAAGACACATATAAAAGCACATAGGGCTTTATATATATATATATATAAGCAAATTACAGTTAAAAGTGGTAAAAGTGTTTAATGGGCACAGTGGTGGCAATTTATGGGTACAGTGGCTGCGTTTGATGGTACAGTGGCAGCGTTTAACGGGCACAGTGGCTGCAATTGATGGGGTACAGTGGCTGCGTTTGATGGGGCACAGTGGCAGCAATTTATGGGTACAGTGGCTGCATTTGATGGGCACAGTGTCAGCGTTTAATGGGCACAGTGGTGGCAATTTATGGGTACAGTGGCTGCGTTTGATGGTACAGTGGCTGCGTTTGATGGTACAGTGGCAGCGTTTAACGGGCACAGTGGCTGCAATTGATGGGGTACCGTGGCTGCATTTGATGGGCACAGTGTCAGCGTTTAATGGGCACAGTGGTGGCAATTTATGGGTACAGTGGCTGTGTTTGATGGTACAGGTGGCTGTGTTTGATGGGTACAGTGGCTGTGTTTAATGGGCACAGTGGTGGCAATTTATGGGTACAGTGCTGCGTTTGATGGTACAGTGGCTGCGTTTGATGGGCACAGTGGCTGCAATTGATGGGCACAGTGGCTGCGTTTGATGGTACAGTGGCTGCGTTTGATGGTACAGTGGCTGCGTTTGATGGTACAGTGGTGGCAATTTATGTTTATGGGTACAGTGGCTGCGTTTGATGGTACAGTGGCTGCGTTTGATGGTACAGTGGCAGCGTTTAATGGGCACAGTGGTGGCAATTTATGGGTACAGTGGCTGCGTTTGATGGTACAGTGGCTGCGTTTGATGGGCACAGTGGCAGTGTTTAATGGGCACAGTGGTGGCAATTTATGGGTACAGTGGCTGCGTTTGATGGTACAGTGGCTGCGTTTGATGGTACAGTGGCAGAGTTTAACGGGCACAGTGGCTGCAATTGATGGGTACAGTGGCTGCGTTTGATGGGGCACAGTGGCAGCAATTTATGGGTACAGTGGCTGCATTTTATGGGCACAGTGTCAGCGTTTAATGGGCACAGTGGTGGCAATTTATGGGTACAGTGGCTGCGTTTAATGGTACAATGGCTGCGTTTGATGGGCACAGTGGCAGCGTTTGATGGTACAGTGGCTGC